>NTHP01000170.1:809082-846281 GCA_003416845.1 Oplegnathus fasciatus | reverse complement strand
ATGCGTCCAGCTGCTACTCCACGAGGGAAAATCCTACCCGACCCCACACCTACCGGGTCCTAAAGCTCCTCCCCGCACGCGTTTCCAACCGGATTACAGCGATCTCCGCGTCTAATCCCCCCCAGGAGCTCCATCCTTTAGTCTTTGTTCATAAATAATGGACCCGGTTCTCTCTGAAGAGCTGCGGGTTTATTAAGGTTGAAGGTTCAAACTCCAAACCAGCAGCTATGTGACACCAGAGGGGCCATGAACTCAGGAGTAAACTTTATTCAGTCTCACTTTTTTTTTATTGGAGAGGTGACCTAAAATGAGTTCAGAGCAAATGTTTCAGGACAAATTCAAACAGAAATTCTCCTGCGCTGTGGGCTATTTGCATTCATTTGCTCAACTGAACTTTAATATTCCTCACAAAGAAAAAGAAATTAATTTACTGAAAGTACTTTAGTGTACTGCAACTACTTTTAGTAGTAGTGGGCAGGGGGGAATTCAGTGATTCAGGGTCTTTCTCTCAGGCATGGGGCCTCCCTCTGGCTTACTCTCTCCCTTTCTCTGATGATAATCTTGGTATTGGCGGTGGTAAATGAACTACCGATCTTTTACTGAAGTAAAACTATTAATACCACACAGTAAAAATACAATAAATAAATAAAAGAAAATAAATAAAAGAAGAGGTAAAAGTCCTGATTTCAAATTTTTACTTAACTAAAAATACAGAAGTACTATCAGGACAAAGTACTTAAATTTACTTAAAGTGTTTTCAAGGTCATTTTACCACTTTATAAACAACTTGACAATTTAATGTATAATAATGCATATTTTATTTGTTAATCATACATTTTCTGTGTAGATCTGAGTTGCAAAGCAATCTGTAAGCCACAGATAAAATGCAGTAGAATAAGAAGTGCAATGTTTCCCTCAGAAATGAAGAAGTGGAGTATAAATAAGTGAAGTTGAATAAAATGGAAATATTCAAGTAAAGTGCAAATACCTCACAATTGTACTTGAGTAAATGTACTTATAGTTACTTACATAAAAAACAAATAGCTGATAAAATATGATGCTTGAATATAGATTAAATTATTCTTGGTTCAGGGCCCAGGCAGTTGCTTACCTACCCACTATAATACTTCTACTTTGGGTTAATTTAATGGGCAGTAAACTGCGTCTGGTGGGAATGTTTGTGCCTGTGGGGGATGTTGCTTGGTTACCTTTCCGTGGATAAATTAAAACATGGATTTTGAAGCATATATTTAAAGTGATAACTTCAGGAATAATCTTTTAACAGTTTAAACCAACAACGTCCACCAGAGTATGACTGACCAATGTGAAGTGACTCAGAGAGTGACATATCGACCTCACTTTCACAAAGGGTTAGGCACACACAACCCTCTCACACACTTATTATCTGTTGTCTCCTAATTTATTTCTCTTTAGTGTTTTTGACAAGTTTAGACATAATTTCAAGGTCATTATTTAGGCATGAAATGTCTATTGCATAATTGCAGTTTGTAAGTTTACTGCCCTGAATTCGAAAACGAAGGCTGTTTTTCCCCTGAAAAGTTGACATTTTGTTGGTCAAATAGGTTTTCCTCCAACAGCCCTAAAAAGTAGGCAAACCAATTTGATTTCAGACGATGAAAGGGACCCTTGTCGGTGTCAACATGATCTACAATAATGCAGATATCTGTGGCGTCTGCAGTTTGGAAAGAGTGGGGAGGGATCAGGTGAGAAACACATGCTCTGCAGGGGAAAAACAGGCTCTCTGTGTTTCCTGCCTGTTCGGATAAAGTACAGTAACTGGCACTCTACCACAGGCTGCGAGGGCAGTGGCCTGGATAGCCGTGCATGAAAGGCAGCTTTCCATCCCATTTCATCTCAATGCTGAGTGCTGGGACTGTTCATGGTGACTCAACTGCGTCACTTTTACCTCTCCTGCTCGTCATATAGAAGATATTTGTCTCCAACAGCTAGAATATGGCCGTCATTCTCTATTTTCATTTTGTGGTGTATACTGACTTGATTCTATCTGTGTGTATATGTTAAACACAACATACACGACACTCTACAGTATGTATCATTTACTCTACGTGTTGCAAAGTGGGCTCTGTTCTGCCAGTCACACGTCACATGACATTCTCAACTAACAGCTGCAGGGCCCTGAACGTGACACACATCGAAGGCGCTGGTGTGCTCCGACTGGTGACGTGAACACTGTTTCTAACATACAGCCCTGTGATCAAATCTGAAAACATGACTACATACATAAAAGCTTCATCTGAGTTTTGTTTTACCCTGTCAGCAATGAGTTTATCAGAGGTACAACGTTTCAGTCGTCAATCTTTTGTCAGGAATTACATCCGCAACAACAATATCTTCACACTAAAGCCACAATTTTATATCAGCTGTACAATTTAAAGGCCCTGCACACCCACATAGGTGTTTTGAGTGATTGTAGCTAATCAAACCTCTGCTCAGGTCGAAGTTTGGCAGACATGTAAAGAATGAAGTTCACCAAATGTACTAGTAAGAATGATAAAGGTATAACTTGGAGTTGCATTTATATAGTGTTTTTATCCAAAGCGCTGTACAATTTGACTCTCATTCGCACACTCACTCACACACGGATGGCAGCGACCTACCACACAAGGCACTGGTCTGACCATCAGTGTTTTGCCCATGGACACTTCCACATGTGGACAGGAGGAGCTGGGGATCGAACCACCACCACCCTTAGATGAGAGGATTGATACCACCCTCATGTCTGTATGGTAAATATGAAGCTACAGACTGCAGCACCCAGCCAAGAAATAGTCCGGTACGTAACCTCCAGTAAAACTCCAACTTGTCATATTTACAGTTCAGTTTTTGTACGGATTAAACAAACGAGATATAAGATTTTAATTAGTGAGCTTTAGAGGTGCTGGTAGGTGGATTTTGTTACCTTTGGACAGAGCCAGGCTAGCTGTTTCCCTCTGTTTCTAGTGTTTATGCTAAGCTAAGCTAACCGGATATCGATCTTGTCATTCCGTAGGTGTCAATGTGAGCATGAATGGTTGACTGTCTCTATGTGTCAACTCTGTGATTGACTGGCAACCTGTCCAGGGTGTACTCCGCCTCTCACCCATTGTCAGCTCGGCTCAAGCCCCCCGCAACCCTTCAAAGGATAAGTGGGTATCACTGATGGTATATTTTATTTTTCCTCGGAGTGTCAGATAAAATAATCTCGGCTGTATTTCTTGACATGACATAATGAAGGCTGTTCCACCAGCAAACAAAAACTTGAGTCAACAAGATTCAGCAATTTGAACAAACTGTTTTCTTTACAAGAATAGAGAGTAAACAGTAACACATTGTTTCCCTAGTCACTAAGACAAATGAGAAAAGCCTGACTTTGACTGGTACATTAAGGCGAGCCTGCAGCAAAAAGTGATGAAATAATGAATGTAAATCCGCCACAATTGCGTAACAGAGACTGTGTTTAGTTTTGTGAGTGACAGTAATTGGCCGTCCAAACCTCGGGAATGCCATGAGTCCACAATCAATGCCCAGTGATTAAATATTAACCAGCAAGTCAAACATTGTATTGATCTGTCGTGACGGTCAGAGAATAAAAGATACTCCATCAAAGCTCTCGCTGGTGACAACAAAAAGACCATGCTGGGTGTAGCTCAAGGTGTTTCACTGAATCACATCATTCACTTTGCAAAATATCCTCTTAATTATAATGATTAATTCATTGTCTTTCTGAATTCATTCATGCTTTATGAATCAGAATACAACACAAACACTATGACTGTAGAAATAGTTTCGATTGAACATGTTTTTCTTTTTTTCTATTTACAATTAAGGTCTTTGCTCCATGCATATGGTGTCCCATGGCAGACTGAATTGCCCACTCATCCAATACATGAAATAAATTTACCCACTCTCAAACTGTACGAGTATAAAAAAAAAGATGTATATAATTTATTGTGGAACACCTTTTACATTTTTCATACTTCAATTAACAGGAGCAGAGTTTGAAATAATATTAAACTTTCCTTAAGAAATACCAATCATCAACTGGTGCATCATAGAGGATATTCTACTTCTCTGATTTTTTACCAAATTAAGTTGTTGGCATTTCCACAGTGTGAGTTATGCTCCAATGATTGTGGTGGGACAAATTGCCACAAGGCTTGGAAATACCGGAAAGTGACAGAAAAATTAAAGTTAATTATTTTTTAAATCTGCAATAATTATTTTTTGGCCACTTGGGGGCATCGAGACAAGCTGTGAACACAACACTGATATACAGTATATTAAGGTAAGTCCAGTAATGACTCTCTTTTAACTTTTTTGGACTCCACCAACTCCTGAGGGAAATATCTGACTCCTTAGCTGCTAAATGCTCCACTATGTTCACCAGCTAGTCGCTAACTTCACCTATCCGCTTTTTGGTGCTGAGCAGGTAGTGTACACTGGGTTTTTAGAGAAAACAACTGCCTGCTGCTGAAAACGACACAATGAGAACAAACCAAAACAGTAAAATAGTGGGCAGGACAGCTAAACAATGAGCTGAAACTCACTATAAAGCTGCGTAAAGTTGAGGGGAGCTGCAGATTCAGCTGATAATTCTCTGTAGGTTCATCACTTTCACTTTGTCACACTGTTTTCACACTGTCATTTGATACATTGCTAGTATAAAAATATCAATTATTGCTGTTTGAAGTAAATACTACTGTGAAGTCCAGTCAGCCAGCAGTGTGTGTACTGGGCAGACTGATGCCTTCAGTTACCTTCTGTGCATGTGAGAGAGATTAGTGCATCACAGCTGAACAGCTGGTCAGTGGAGTTTAGAAAGATTTCTGTTGAAATGAAAAAAAAAAATACCCACATGCCCTGACTTCATTTGTGTTTAGCCACATCGCTGTACATTTGATGAGTGCATCAGATCAAGTGTATTTAAAAGCCGTGTTTCAATCTCATGAAAAGTATTTGTTCATTACCAGACGACCTGAGAAGGCCGAGAAACAACTTCAAGTCATGGAATACAAAGCGTATTGACACAAAGATGAATTCTGTGGCTATTTGTAATTCAGAGAAACATCTGAAGGGCACTGTGTCTGCGCTCTGTAAAATCATGAGAAACAGCCTCATGTACACCTGCGAAGGATCAGATGGCTGGAGGGTTTGTTAATAATGCAGGAGTTACCAGCTGAATCCTCATATTCCAGATGTCTCACAGGATACAAGGTTCAAATCTTGTCTTTTAGAGAAACCTGTAATAGATGCAGTGAGCAGCAGTAACATTTTAAATGAGCACAATCTTCACTTTTGGTGTGTATGACATTTGCTCATGTAAAATGCTAATGTGGGAAAATCGCATGATGGAAACACATAATTGCCTAAATAAAGTGCTCCTTAAGAAGTCTAAAATGGTAATCATGATTGTCCTGTCAAAATGTCTGCCTCTTAAGAGAAGACCAAGGAGAGTGTGGGGGTGGGGACGAGAGAGATAAAGATAAAGAGGCAGATATGGAAACACGGACCGACTCGAAGACAGCCTCAGAACGACAACAGAATGACAGAAAATGAAATATCGCAACGGAGAACTGTCTGTGCCGATGATTTTTACCACTCATTAAAAATTAGGGCATTAGTGAAGTCAGAGCACACAGAAAGTGAGAGTTGGGATGGGGAAGACACATGATGACAAAGCGACAGGAGTTGTCATGCAGTGGATGTTGTTCTCTGGCCATCCAACCCCCTCCCTTACATAAGACACACGCTTGGCTGCGGGCGTAGAAAACGAGGCCTGTCCCCATGCATTGAGCCTTCCCCTTCACTGGTTCTTAACCATGCAGTACACAACAGGAGCAGACAGTGAGCAATATTGAATTATTCAGGCACAGAGAACACTGCAGCAATAGATGGAGCAGGGCTGTGTTGACTTTAGAAAGCAAAGCAATGAGAATTCAAAAAGGCAAAGTTGGTTATTCGTGCAAATTCCCAGAGTGTTTCTCTGCATGCTGTTTGCTGTGAAAATGTTCATTATGCATGTCTGCACACCACTGATATTCATTAAGTGGACAGAAATTAGCTCCGTTCGGGACAGTCTCATCCACTGCATGGGAGACAGTCCTGGATGGTTCCTTAGAAAAGCTCAGGGAAGCTGTTACCATCTAGTCCTCATCCTTTAAGTCTTTTCTCTTGTAAAACCGAAAAAATACTGTTTGAAAACACTTTGCTTGTCCAAATAAGTTTCCTAGAACAGCATCTTCTTCGCTTCATTGTGGTGCGCCAACCTGTAATTGGCTCATTACCGCCCCCTGATGCTGAAGGGCAGAAAACACCCACTGCTTTTTGACGGTTGGCGAGAACCGCAGTTGTAGTGGGTGTTTTTCCCCCAATGACCACAAGGGGCAACAATGAGCCCATTCCACACTCGAAAACAAACTTCGATGAGCAACAAAAAGGTGACATTTATGCTTTGTCGTGTTTTCAAACAGTATTTCTCTGCAAAGTCTGCAAATGACTGCTGAAGTCGCTCCGTATCTGCTGAAGGTGTAACTAAGTAACCTTTTGCTAAAAAGTTCACCAACACAAAAGATGATAATATGTCAGTGTTGTGTTCTGCCCCCAAGTGGCCAAAAACCCTGTTAATGCAGGTTTAAGCATTCCCATTTTGGGCTACTCAGAGGGAACTATTGTACTTTTTAGTCCACTACATTTATTTGGCAGCCTTCCAGTTACTTTGCAAATTACAATTTTACATGCAACACAATCATCAGTAATCTATAAAATACATTTTAATGATGCGTTAAAATGCTGCTTACTGTACACGTTAATGCAACATTAATAATAATCCAATAATCCAATTTTGTACTTCAATTTACACTTTTCACTTTGAAAAAAACATGAAAGAATTGAAAAAACAAGCAAGTGTACTATTGTAAGTAAGAGTACTTTTTTCCACCACTGGTGCACAAACAAACACATTCCCTGCTGCCACGCTCACACACAGGAACAGATTTCCCCCTGATGTATTTTATTAGCAGCCACGAGGTTCACATCACCCACAGACCTCATGCTCGGTTTAAAAATATTTCACTAAACAAGATAATACGGCTTTCTTCCACCTCTACTCTTTATTAACTCACAGGAGACAGACAAATCTCAGCCAGTGATGTGGACATAAAGTTCTTATCACAAATTATGAGTTGTTGTTGTCTATAGGATCAGGCGGACGGTCTAAATGTGAATTTCCTCACACCATCATGTTTGGTTTTTGTGTTCAACAGCTTACAAGGTGACAACTGAACACGAGTGCTCACAACCTCAAGTCCAGTGTCTATCTGATCTGTGTCTGGACACATTCAAGGCTCCTTTTAAACCAAAATTCGACCCATTCTGCAGGTATGAATGTATGTTAATGAGGAGTATGTCTAATAAATTAAACCACACTTCCACATTTCCTATTTTAATCCCTTTCTATGAAATCTCATGGGGTGTGAATGACAAATAAGGGACGTTTCTGCCTTTGAGGCATCCTCAATCCACCTGATGAGGACTGACAGTTTAATAACTGAAGGTAGAGCTATAACGTATCTGGGACAGGAATGTTTAGGTTTGAGATTATATTTAGAAAACACAGAGAAGTGAAAAGGATTTAATTAACTGGAATAGTTGATCTGTGATATAAAGGTACTACTGACTTGCAAGTTTTTACTGAGGCTACTTGCTTTCACCCAGACAGGACTGTACCTGCATCTGTGATCCATAGCTGAGATCTTTCACATCAAAAAGGTGTTTCATTTGTTCTGAGATGCTGCCACAACTCTCTCCCATCAAACATCACATATCCACCAAAGACAATAACATATTTAAACCTAATTCAAAGATTCTGTAACATAATTAGATGCTTTCAACAATCAAAAGATGGAGAAGTAACAGGAGAAATTTTACTGTATGCAGGAAAAATATAAATCCTTTTATTATCTAAACTCCATCCTCTTAAGTGCCTCGTTCTTTTTGTCTGGAAGCGATGACATGGAGCTGTTTTCTTTTTTGCCTTTATTTAGGTCCAAAGAGAGCAACTGTCTGTTTTACATTCACAGTAGTGCTTTTTAGCGTCTCTTATGTCTGTGATATACACTCAATGTCAATGATGTGTTTTATGGCCTAATTTATTCAGTTTTAATGTAATAAAGGCTTTTTTGGGGGGTTAAAAGGCAATTTAGCATGGAATGATGCTGTTTTATAGTCAATTGTCTGGGAGTGATACTGTGGTTGACCAGGCAAAGGAAATATCAAAAACACCCACTAAAGTCAAACTACATAAACAGAAATCCAAGGAGAGAAACACATTATAACACTCTGCAAACCTGCTTAAAAAGAAAAGTTCTTCATCTTCATCTTTGAGCTAAAAATAGGATGAACATCAGCATGTGTTTTATAAGATGAAAAGCACTCAAAGATGTGAGGATTGGACTGATATGAATCACTTGCTTTTCAACTGATTTTGAGGTTTTGCTCTCAGCTAAAGTGAGTGTCTTAATAGCTGTGTTGTGCTTTAACTGCCAGCTTATTGGATCTTTTTATGAGCGCTTACACAACCCAAATATTCCTCCTCTTTAGTTTCCCTGTCAAAACTCAATGTGTGTAACTGATGAGCCTTAAAGGACTGGTTCGTCATGTTGGGAAATATGCGTATTTGGTTCCATGCTGAAAGTTAAAGGACAAGATATTTCATATCTATCTGTTAAATATGAAGCTACAGCCAGGAGACACTTAGCTTAGCTTAGCATAAAGGCTGGAAACAGAGGGAAACAGCTAGCCTGGCTTTGGACAGAGCCTTCCGTTTGTAATAATTAAAAACCAAATGGAATTGTATGAAGTTTGGTCCAATCTTTTCTTTGTAGACAAAGAAAGAATATAACAGAATGTAAATATTTCAATTTTTATAAATAAAATGTGCTACCTCATTTATGTTTATTTATGTAATACATTTTATTTATACTTTGTGCCCTTTTTGTTATAGCTTGTTGTTAGATCTTGTGTTACATTAAGTATTTTTGTCTATTGGAAAAGTCAATAAAAAACCCACCAGCACCTCTAAAGCTCACTAATTAACATGCTTAGACATGTGTTGTTTAGACTAATAAGATATATACGGTGGCTGACAAGGGCAAACGGGCAGCAGCTTAAGAAAACACATGTAAATAGACAAAACACAAGCAAATTAAGAAACAATCTTTATCAAGTTCACAACACATGTGCAGCATTTAGAAAATGCGTTGCAAATACAGAAAATGACAACTGAAGTGTTTCCAGTGGACACTAATAAGTGCTGAACTTTGACACGCTTGTTGTTGCAATGGAGGTTATCTCATTATCATTACAATGCTTGGCCTACTGTAGGCTATACCTCGGGATATTTCTGGTCTAATAACGCTTATATGATTATTATGCAGGCTCCTATTTGTCTATTTGTATGTGTTTTCTTAAGTTGCGGTGCGTTTGGCCTTGTCTGCCACCATAGTTATAATATGATTTTGCTACCTTTGGACAGAGCCAGCTGTTTTCCAGTCTTTATGCTAAGCTAAGCCCACCAGCTTCTGGTTGTAGTTTCATATATAACAGATAGATATGATAGAGGTATCAATCTTAACTCTTGGCAAGAGAGTAAATTAGAAAAAAAAAATGTATATTTACATATACACACCTACAATTAATTGCATGTTGTTAAGATGTATGTAAATATGCTAACTGAAGGCATCTTGACATGCTGAGTCTGAGGTGTCGCCACTCCCACGTTTTTGCCCCACTAGTGGTAAGAATCTAAGATTAACAAAATTGTTTCTCTATTTTATTGAGCCAACAGTTTTTTTTTCTGGTGGCTAATGATCATTACAACTTTTACAGCGGTGCATGATTGTTTTGTTTGAGGCTTTGGGAAATCTTCTGGAAATTTCTGGTAGCAGAGTTCAAGATGTATTGCTGGGAAATGCAGTGCAAAGCAATAAAGTGCTTCTTACCAAAATGAAGAAAAAACAAGGTCTTAGTGATGACAACAATAGAACTGATACAATGAGACATTTCCATGATTCATAGATGAGTCAGCCCGTTATCGTGAACACTACAGAGAGGATGTTTGGTGGGTGTGAGGATATGGATGCTTGTTGTCCAGGAAGTCACAAAGCTAAGCAATTAGAGGAGGATGTCTTTTTTTTTAATAAGGATATCCTGTGCATACAATCCTGTCATGTGATCGAGGTAACTACAACAACTTTGAGAGAGCGGACTCTTCACAGATTTCATGGAGCTGACAGATATTACTTTTGTTCACTGCCAGACATATTGACATATTAGATTAATGATTAGTGCATTAAATGAATTCATAAACAGAGGAAAAGAGTGAAAGAATGAAAGAATCCTGCACACTGTTGATCACTTGTTCTCTCTTTATTAATGAGGTTTCAGTTCTCAGACTTTCATCTGGTTGATACTTTCACAGTCAGGAGTTTTTAAACCTCTGTGCACCTGTCAATAAGACTTACTTAAGAAAAAATTATTTCTTAATGCTGATCTATAAAGGCCTTATAACCTTAAAGCTCCATTATTGTTTGTTTGTTTATTTGTGTTTTGTTTGAGAGCAGAACAAGCTGAATTGATTCAGATTCTATACTTACATTCCACAATGTAAAAATAATCCATTACAAGCATTCAAAACTCTACTTAAGTAAAAGTACAAAGCTATTATCATCTAAATAATGCTCAAGTATCAAAAGTAGCCCCTGTCAGAGTTATATTATTATACATTATAGTACTACATTATTATTACTGATGCATAAACGTGTAAGAAGCATTTTAATGTTGTAGCTTGTCGAGCTGGGCACTTTAATCTGTAACAATAAACAATATTTTATAAACTGATCATAGGTTTTGTATGTAACATCTTAATCTGGAAAATAAAAAGTATGTATAGCAGTTTTAAAATATGAGATGTCTCTTTTTAGTGTGTTTAAGAGCTTTAAGAGCAGATGACATGTAAATGAAGATGAGGGAAACAAAATAATGGCACTTAACTTAATTTTGGTCTCCAACAAGCTTTTATTTATGAGTTTGTAACACACTAACACTGGCCTACAGAGGGTCCTAACAATACAAAGTGTGATATCATTACACAATAGTGTTACAAACCTTTAGGTAGGCCATATTTCCAGTTTAAGAATTGAAAATAAGCTGAGCGTTTAAGCCCACTGGTGAAATGTAAATTTCTCTGTTAGCAGTAAACATTGCACATACTGTATTTGACAGGAGGCCTCCATTTAAACAAAGCAACAAGCTTTTAATTGCTGGATCTCTCTATGAGCCATGGAATACGTTCTGACTGCCGGTAGCCTGAGCGGCCTTGTTTTTTGATATTAGCCAGACTCTGAAGTACAGAACAGTTGGCTTTACAAAGCTTTGAACTGTGGCTTTGCTCTCTCATTTATTGAATCATTTTGGCTCCACTGCTGCCACTGCTGGGTGTCTTTTTATATCAGCTGGCTGCAGTTTGTATCTTTATCTTGTGATGCTGTGCACAGAGCCATAAACACACACACACATGCTCACATTGAAGGTTTTATTTCTCAACTGAAGCAAAGTACCACATTCACACTTGTCATCTGTTTGCAATCACGCTTCACTGCTGTAGCACATTAGCATATGTTTCTACTTTTTTATCATCAATTTTTAGCCTTTTTCTTTATTTTTTCTAAAGCATGTTTTTCACACAAGTCTTGTAGCACACTAAGAGCGAGCCACACCGCATTTCACAACACATACAGTTTGTGTGTGTGACAAACAGTACATTTACTCAAGTACTGTACTAAAGTACAAATTTGAGGAATCTGTACTTTATTTGAGTATTTCTACTCCACTACATTTCAGAGAGAAATATTGTACTTTTTACTCCACTATTTTAATTTTACTTTAAGAAGAGCTTTTAAAATATGATGCACTGTAAAAAAAAAAATTAAACTTCCCAACAGTATATAAAATTTGCAATTATTATTTTTTTTTTTAAAATGCCAAATATCTCATGGCTTCGCTTTCTGAAATGTGATGATTTGATACGTTCTCTTGTCTTAAATTACAGTAAACTGAATTTTTTACTATGGGTTGAACAAAACAAGACATCATAAAGACGTCACTTTTAGCTCTGGGTAATTGTAATGGACATTTCTCACTATTTTCCTACATTTACAAACCAAACAGTAAATGAACTGATCAAGAATATGATCAGCAGATGAATCCATAATGAAAATAATCATGAATTGCAGCCCAGTATAAAATAGTTAAAAATGATCTCCACATTAATGCATGAGTAATAATGATATACTATATATTACTGTATACTTATATATAGTACATCATTAAATATAATACATACACTCACTCTCTGAGTATTTTTACTGTGAATACTTCCTGATGATACTTACATACTTTTACTTCAGTAACATGGTCAATGCAGGACTTTTACTTGTAAGAGAGTATTTTTAAAGCGTGCCATTAGTGCTTTTACTTGGGTAAAGGATCTGAATACTTCCTCCATCTCTGGTGACAAATGATCCTTGAAATCCTTGAATCCTAGTAGTATCTGAAGAGTGAGAACTGTAGCCAAGTGTGTAGTTACAGAAATATGCATTGCACTAGCAAACTGTATAAATGAATAGGAAATGACTTAGCTTGTCAACAAGATGTATGAGGCAAACAAGTTCCAATCAGAGCTACTTAATAGTAATAAGGTGATCCACACATACATTTCTGTGTGACTGCGGGCCTGCTGTTATTAAATATTCATGGGTCCAGGTGATGGATTGGCACACTTTGTTGTGTCGCAAACACTGAGCAGCAAAACAAGCACAGTTGCCATGGTTTTTCGTGTGTTCACCAGATGTTTTCTGTCTTTGTAGAGCACCTGTTTCCTAATGGAGCTCCCTGGGAATCGAAGTGCATCTTCACAGGACACAGTCCAGATATTTTCACATGTTATCTTTCCTAGATAAGCCGCAGATTACACACATATACACACCATATTGTGATTTGTAACCTGATATATATGTACAGTATATAGGGCCCAGGTGGAACAAATTCACTAGTTAAGCTTATCATCGTGAATCATACATTACATCTCACTTATATAAGAAGCCAAAGATCTTTAATTGCACAGTTGACAGCTGGTATTCTTCCTCTGGCCATCGAGGTTGGTCGATTCATGAATATTGAGGAGGAAATGTGAGCTATGTGATTTGGGTGAAGTGGAAAGTGAGTCCCATTTTCCTTTGCACTGTACATATTATGATGATTTAAGAGAGTTAATGTTCCATGAAATGACTCGACAAAACCCTGAAATATTCTGGTGTGCAGATGAGCATAAATTGGAATGTCTGTTTAATTTCGATGTGTTTAAGTTTGCTAACTTTGTCTCAAAAGCCTGGAAAAGAAGGCAAGATAGATTATTTAATTAGTTTATTTATTCAGATGTTTTCAGTGCTACATAGTAAATGTTTCTGATAGTGATTTATGAATTTTATTGAACACAATGATGGTCTGAAGATTGTGCTGTGAAAGATGTTTTAGCCGTTTCTCTGTTTGTGGACTTTCTCTGTTGTTTGAAAATGTAAACACTGCACTTTGGTCCCGGTTTGTAAGAATTTACGGCGCCTTGTAAAGCTCATGCAGGCTGTTCATAGTGATATGCATGACACAGTGAATAAAAATGTCATTTATTCATTCATTCAGATCTTAACTCCTTGTGTTTTTAATTTATTTTTCATAATTTATCCTGGATAAACAGAGCAGGATTAGATTTTACTTTTTTAATGTAGACCAGAGGCTGAATGTGGCTTTTACAGTTTTTCTGTGAAGCACACGTAATCGTTTTTTAATACATATTATTTTGTATATGTTTTTCCTTTCTTCTCTCCCTTTCTTCTTTGTTGTTTGATCTATTAAATTTTTTATATGTATTTTATTTATTTATTTTTATTATTTATTTTAATCAATGAATGTAATTTAGTTTATTTTTAATTATTTTGTTGAGCATATTATGGTTTTCCTTTGCAAATGCGAAATGATTTTTATATCATCAAAGTCTGTACCACGTACCCATTTGAAAAGACTAACAATTGGCCTTTTTTCACAAAGGACATTTTGACATGTGACTATAGGAAAAGCACAGGTGTGAATAATAAAATTAATGATGGTTGAATTCCATTTAGTTGTTTCAGTGTCAGGGTCCTGTTATATTGGCTCACTGTCACGGCTTACTGGGACACTTGAATAGAACAGAGCCATTGTTAATGTTATTAGCTCCACCTGTGCTTTTTATTAAAAGGTCTATATTAAATTAATAATTAAAATGTATTAAAATTAAATGTCTGCTGCAAATAAGGCCCACTTATTAATTTATTTGATTTTTATTTGATTTTTGATTTTTTTTTTTTTTTTTTGACATGACGGCTCTGTATCTCCACACTTTTTCCTTGATGTGTTCTAATTATGTGCAGTGGACACTACTTACCTGTTTGAAAAAGTAACAATCACTGAGCCTGCACACTGAGGAAGACATAAGACATTTCTGCTTGTTACTCTTAAAGGATAAGGCTGATTATATTCTTTATGTTTCTTATTGTTGATGAATCCCATGAGAACACCTAAACCAACAATGTCTCAATATTGTGACACTTAGCCCCAAGCCCATTCATACCTACGGAAGACATAAATCTATATAGTTTCATTTTTTCAAAAGGCTAAATAATTTCCTGAAACAACTGGGCTCTGTTGTTTTTTGCAAAAGTTACTCCAACAGGAGTAAATAGTGCATTTGTTGCAGACTGTTTTCTGCTGTGGATTAATGCACATTTAGAGAAACAGAGTACTTACATTACTTGAACAGTTTTTGGAAAGCAATGTAGGTTTGGTATACAGAAGAATCAGGCTTTGGATAAACAGAAAATACTTGTTAGTAGAATCAATTAATTGTTGGTTTTAAGATCGCTGACAATGAGAATAATATAACATGTATATAACAATATAATAATATAACAATAATAATAATAACACTAAGAAAACTATAGAATATTACCAGATTTATCCTTTGAAAAAGAATATGCATACAGTAAATGTGAACTTCGAAAGACTACTTTTACCATACAAACTGATTTACCACTAGTTGTTTTAAATATATATTTTTTCCGTCAGACTTGCATGTGATTGCTGTACAGACTGACTCCCTCAGGTGAACCTCCAGTTTGCTCTCTGTTCTGTCCTGATGCGTATTTAAATCCAATGCTGCTCTCCGCTGGTCTGGAGTGATACAGCATGTTTATTCCTCTAAAAAGGTCCAGAGACACAACCGTGTGAAAAATTTAAACACTGATTTATTATAAGAAATCGGCCAACTAAAAAACTCAAATACTCACAGTGCTCTTGGGGATGGAAATCATACGTTCGCACATAAAACATGTTTTACTACATCTTTTGGTCTCAGTTTCTACATTTTTAACCTCCTGTTGTGACAGTCTCGCATATTTTCTTACATATTGTCTCCAGATGGAATCACAGTCTCGTCATCTCCAATTTGGAGTTCATTGGCTTCAAATTCAAAAACAGAACTGAGCTTAAAATCAGTAAAACCAAATTATTGTTCTCTTCTGTTTCTGCACTTAATTGTATGAAGTAACCTTCTTGGAAAAAAACATACAAAAAGAAACATACAAACATTAACATTTTATGGCTCATACCAGCTGGTCAGGATTTAAGTTTGACTTTTGTGGCTTTGGGAGTCAGGCTTGTTTGTTTGAGTGATAACTTCCCTCAAGTCTCATTTCCTGCCAACAACCCCTGCTCTGCTTCATATCTTTCTTATCATGACACATAGCTCACAACCCTACAAGATCCTCTTACGTGAATTCTGCCTCTGATGTGCGTCTGTCAGCAGAGAGTCATTTGAGGTTCTGCACCTTTTTCAAGAGCCTTCTCTTTTACACCCTCAAATGTTTTGCTTTACTTTGGTTACATAACCAGAAAGTTACCACACACAAGGGAATATGAATGATATTAAAAACATACGATGCTGAAATATATGATCTTCCAGGAGACTGTTTTACATTTCCCATGACTACCAGTTGAGTGAACTGGCTGGAGAGGTGGAAGGCCAGGCAGGAGTGACGCATGGTTCCCTCTAGGCGGTGTGGGAAAGAGACTTGTGGGTATCAATTTAGCCAAGCAGGTCAAACGTCAGATGTCAGTGAGATTGTCCCCAAAATGTCCTGTCAAAACCTGTAAGACCTAATTGTAGGACTGATAAGGCCCATGTACCAGCCTCTTACTGGGTAAAATGCATCGCTTTAAAGCTGCACTAATCAATATTTTTATTTCAACAAAGCATCAAATGACTACATGTAATATGAAAGTGGTCACTCACAGTGAGGAACCCACAGAAAATGATAATCTAGCAAACCTTTTTAGCCCCTTGCAGCTCATTCTTTTGGTTTACAAACATTACTGTTTAGCTCACTCTCACTGCTCTCATGAGCAGCTTGGCTACCTGAAGCAGCAAACAGCACACTGACGAGCAAGCTCGTAAACATAGTGGAGCATTTAACCAGATATTTCTTTTAAAAGTTGGTAACAACCAAAACAGCGCTGAAAAGATAGTGAATACTGGATTTACATTCATCAGGTGTCCTGAAACTCAACTACAAAGGAATCCTAATGTTTAGCTCTGTTTTAGGGCTCTACCATCTCCTGAGGGAAATATCTGGCTCTTAAGCTGCTAAATGCTCCACTATGTTCACTAACTAATTGTGTCTGAGTTATTGTTTGGTGCTATGTACTGTGGGTTTTATTGAGTTTTGTAAACAGCTGCCTGCTGTGGCTGAAAACGAGGCTATGAAAGTGGTGAGAGCGAACCAGGACAGTAAAGTTGTGACCCGGACAGTTGAACAATGAGCTGAAACTCTCTGTAAAGCTCAGAAAGCTGAGTGGAGCTGCAGATTCAGGAGATAATTCTCTGTAAGTTCATCATTATGAGCACCCCTTTCTCATTGTCTTCTCAGTCAAGTCAAAAGAGAGTCAAAAGAGAGGTCAGTTTGATATTTTTATATTTACAAGTTACACCACTGCTGATAAATCATAGAGAGCACAAATCATTCATCAGTTTTGCTGCAATACAGTGTTGCTGTTGTAAATGATCACTGCCTCTATAAACTGTGTGTAACCACTTTATCATTTTCTGGAAGCTCTGCCTACAGGGAGTATCTTAATGGCTGACCTCTGACCTCTGCTATGGCTGTCTGACTTTGTGCCTGACATATCTCCTGGCTCGACTGGGTGGTCGGTACAGCACCGACACACGACCCCATCCTGACAGACCAGATACTGTGGGAATCCTCCCTGTGGTAAAATCCTGTGAGAACTAGCACCACAGAATGACCAGGTGTTAAGCCTCGTTGAGTCAGAGCATTGTGGCAAGAGGTACAGTACGAAAACATAGCACACCGCCAATCTCCTGCACAGTATAATATACTCAACATGGGCCCTGTCTCCTGCCAATGATCCCTATCTAAGAAGTCAAACTGAACTTACAGATGTGTTGTCCTTCCCCCTAAGCTTATATATGTAAANACAATACTAAAGTGGTACACAAGCCACAGAGGGTACACAGAGAGATGTAAAACCTAGTCTGCCATACAGATAAGGCTGTGGGAAAAGGGACAAGACAGGCTAAATGTTATCAACTGCAGCAAAAACTGCAACATTTTAACTCGTATTGATCTTTAATTCAAACATTTTCATCAAATCAGCCATTTTATGAAACCATCTAATGAAAGGGATACATCAACAGATGTAAAAAAAATAAAATAAAAAAAAGATGTGTTAAAGTGCATGTTTGCAGAGCACAGTCTGCAGCAGCTGAGATTTAAAATGACTTGTAATTGAGTTTAGTAAGCAACATGCAGCTAATCTGCACTGACAGCTCAGAGCATCTTTCAATCCCTCTAAAGCTTCTCACAGCCCTGCAGACAAGGTGTCCACCCTACCAACGTCAGCAATCTCAGGAGCTCTGCACCCCTGCTTTCTGTCTTCAATGTTTTTGAATAGGTCAGAGTTCAGACCTCTCACTGTTTATCACAGGAGGGGTTGTGTGACCAAGGCATGAAGGGTAGAGGGGGTGGGTGGGGGTGGGGAAGCAGAGCTTGTTTTCAAGTGGTCACCTCCAGGAAAGCTCCCAGCCAGAGTCAGTGGCCCATGGGTGAGAGCACAGGGAAGAGGACATGGTATAAAAAGAATCGAGGGACCAGACAGCACATAGAGAGGGTGGCAGCTTTGAGAAACTCAGATTTAATAAACGTGGAATACTCACAAAACCAGGAAAACCAACTGGCCCATCATCAGAGAAGTCACCATGGCGCTGCTGATGAATTACTGGATGTGTTTGGTTGTTCTATCACTGACAGTGACCTCCAGCCATGCCTTGAGAAGGTAAGAAGCATATTCCTTTATATACATGCCTGTTTTGCTTGAAGGAACAAGAATATAGCATAGCAGTAAGGATTCACTGTATACTTGCATTCACGTAAGAAAAAACGCGCTACAGCAGAGTAGTGACATCAAACAACAAAACAAACAAAGACAGGAAAACAAATGTGTTTTATTGGTTCATTACAAAAGCTAATGCTTTCAGCATTGGCTTAACATGTGTTTTTGTTCCTTTCTCTGGCTAGGCGCCGAGAGAAGAAGTCTGTGCTTTATTAAAGGCTCATTGTTATACTGGGATGATGACCAGGCATATGTATCAGATATATAGCATGGAAAATATACCTCACACATGTAGCATTTCTGCAGTCCTCATGTCCTCTATGTTTTAATTTAGTTTCTAATGCCTGAAGATTAATTTATCCGCACATCTGTTGTGTTTCCAGAATCGCCCTGAAGAAGATGCCATCTATCAGAGAGACCCTGCGGGAGATGGATGTTTCTGCAGAGCAGGTGTTGACTGAGCTGGTCCAGAAGAGCACAGACGACACCAACAACGGGACTGTTCCCACTCCTCTAACGAACTACTTGGACGTGAGACAATGATATGTTTAAAGGAACCTACCTAAAACGTCTTGTACATGAGTTTATGAAGGTTGTGAGGTGGCGGGAGATTTAGATGTACTGAGTCAAAGGCAACTGAATTTGCTGTTTCTGTCTTGAAGCCAAGAGGCTTCACCAGTTTTCTTGGACACATGTCGAAACATCTTCAAGAGTAAAACAACAGATCTGGTTGCCTCTGAATTACTACTTTAAAATATTCTTTGTGTATGAGTCACACTCTCAATGCCATAATTTCATACCCTTATATTTGTGACTCACTGCGCTAGAAAAAAACATTTTCAAATAAATATTCAAACAACATCAAAACTGCAAGATTTAGCTGGTTTTGGAAAGTCAGAAATTGTATCATAAATTTATATTCTTACTGTTAATTCCTAATAGACTCAATACTTTGGGGAAATCAGCATCGGCTCTCCGGCCCAGATGTTCAACGTGGTATTTGACACAGGCTCAGCCAACCTCTGGGTGCCCTCGCAAAGCTGCTCACCTTTCTCCACTGCCTGTTGTAAGTGTCCACGCATACAAGCCAGAAAATAACATTTACTTAAAGCGGCAATAATTGATATTTTTATAAAAACAATGCATGAAATGACAATGTGAAAACATTGTGACAATGAAAAAGGGGTAGTGTAGTGATGAATCTACGGAGAATTATCACCCAAATCTGCAGCTCCCCTTGGCTTTATAGTGAGTTTCAGCTCAGTGAAAGAGCTCTAAAAACCCACTGTACACTACCTGCTCAGTTAGTGACTAGCTGGAGAACATTGTGGAGCATTTAGCAGCTAAAGAGCCAGATATTTCCCTCAGGAGTTGGTGGAAAACAAAAACAGGTTTAAATAAATTAAGTAAATGTTGTTTTCCAATAAATGAGATGTTTGAGTAAACATTGTTCAATTAAGCTTTCCAGATACACGGTTGTTTTACGACTCAAATGAATTTTGAACTTTTAGTTACTCACAACAGGTATGATGCCTCCAAATCCCGGACTTACGTTGAGAATGGAACCGGATTTTCCATCCAGTACGCCTCTGGAAATGTAAGAGGATTTTTGAGCGAGGATGTGGTCGTGGTGAGTTCAACGCCCTGTAAAACGAAAAGGAGTTTCTTTTTGCGTAAACTTCCTCTCACAGGCTCCACCTCCCACCTTTGACCCTCAGCTTGTTTTTTTTTTCCTGCAGGTTGGTGGTATCCCTGTGGTGCAGGTGTTTGCCGAGGCCAGCTCTCTATCTGCCATGCCCTTCATCTTTGCGAAGTTTGATGGAGTCCTGGGGATGGGTTACCCCAATGTGGCCATCGATGGCATCACTCCGGTGTTTGACCGCATCATGTCTCAGCATGTCCTCAAGGAAGAGGTGTTCTCTGTCTACTACAGCAGGTGGGTTGAACTGAGGCAACTGGCCTCCTCTAGCGTCTGTGTCATTTTTTATTAAATCACCTCTACAGAGAGAAAAGGTAATTTGGATTCTTAATTGGATTCAAGATTCAAGATTTTATTTGTGATGTGCACAACCATTACATGGAAGCAGTCATTGGCAATGAAATTCTTAAGTCACAGACTCCCTCCAACAATGATCAAAATATGTATAAAGAAAAGTTACTAAAGTTCAAGATATAGGAATAGAATGTACTATATAAAATGAAATATAACACACTAAAATAAAATATAAAAATATAAAATAGAATATAAATAGAAATATCATACAAATAGAAAGTTGAGGCAGGTGTGCAGAAGTGATAAAATGGAGGTATAAACAGTAGTCATAAATATATATAAATACATATAAACGGAGATGTAAAAATATATAAACAGGGATGTAAACAGGTAGTAACCAGCAACTAATAGCAGTGGGGTAAAGTGACAAGTATTAGGTAACAAGTATTAAGTATTAATAAGGTGCAAGTGAAGTGAAAGACAGTAATGAGTTCGTGAGCTCAGGAGTTCAGCAGTCTTATAGCCTGAGGGATGAAGCTGTCCCTGAGCCTGGTGGTCTGATGAACAACGTGTATTTAGCTGTTAACAACATAATATGGGTCATGCTGAGCCGATTTTGTTTTGACTGAAACAACTATGAGATTATTTTTGTAAAAACGAAGCCAAAGTCAAGACTTGAATTCGATAAATGAGGGAAAAAATCTAATATTGTCTTGTCTGAACATCTGTCAGGTATATTTTTGGATCTTCCTCATTGAGCTGAAGAAGAAAAAGACTGTTAGTGAGGAAAAACCAAAAATCATTTGGACCTGGGTGAGACAAGAGGGTGTGAAAATAGAGAAAGATATATGTTATTTTCACATACTTCTTCTCCATTCATTATGCTCAGTTATGTCCAGAAGAATCCAGTTGAAAAACTATAATGATGTTTTCCTTTCCTTTGGAAAACATCAACGAGGTCATAGGTGTAACCTGTCATGTAATTCACCAAAATCCCAGCTTCAGCAGTAACAATGAGGGTGATTTATTTTTTGCTTTCAGGGACCCAAAACACTCCCCAGGTGGAGAGCTGGTCCTCGGCGGCACAGACCCAAACTACTACACAGGAAACTTTAATTACATGGACACCAGAGAAACAGGCAAATGGGAAGTTACCATGAAAGGGTAAGATCTTTGCTTCACAACTTATACAGCATATGTGTGTGTGCACCCATTCAGAAACAACTTGTGTTTTATTTTCCACCTCTTCTTTCATTCTTCCAGCGTTTCCGTGGGGATGGAGATGATGTTTTGCGCAGAGGGCTGCACAGCTGTGATTGACACGGGCTCCTCGTACATCACCGGCCCGGCCTCCTCTGTGTCTGTGCTGATGAAAACCATCGGAGCACAGCTGGATGAAAGTGGAGTAAGTTTTAACACACGCAACATGGTTTCCTATAAAAAGACATTTGTCTGTTGAAATGCATTACCCGTCGTCACCCTTTACTTTCTGTTGTTCATCAGTACAAGGTCAACTGTGACACTGTCAAGACGTTACCCAGCGTCACTTTCCATCTGGGTGGCCAGGAGTACTCACTCACTCACGAGGATTATATCTTATGGGTAAGCAGGATGATGAATGCTGAATCATTTTAATAGGAACATGCAGTGGTGGAACGTAACCAAATAAATTTACTCAGGTACAAGTACAAGTACAATTTTGATATGTTTACTTTTACTCCACTGCATTTCAGATGGAAATATTGTACTACATTTATATGATCAATTTATAAAACATGGTGCGTTATTATAGATGAAAGGCCCTGCACACCCACACAGGTGTCTTCAGTTAGACCACAAAATATAATCTTTCAGCACGTTGGGGGCTCCACAATTTAACACTCTGAAAGGGGAAATTATACATAACAAATCATACATAACAAAATATTTTATTTTTGACACTCGAAGTACATTTTGCTGATAACACCTCGGTACTTTTACTCAAGTAGAATTTTGAATGCAGGACTTTCATTTGTAACAGAGTATTTGTACATGTACATTTGTACTGCTTTTTACTTATGTGAAGGATGTGAGTCTTCCACTGTAAATTTTGTGTTGCTGTCATGATAAAACAGACTTTTCTTTGTGGCTCCAGCAATCACAGATTGAAGGCGAGGTCTGCACCGTCACCTTCAGGGGCTTGGATGTGCCGCCCCCTGCAGGTCCCATCTGGATTCTGGGAGCCAACTTCATTGCTCGCTACTACACAGAGTTTGACCGTCACAATAATCGCATAGGGTTTGCTACAGCAGTCTGACAGGAGGTTAAACATCAGCCATGCTGCTCTGTTTTCTTCTTTTCTATCTTTGCTGCTATCTCCTCATGTCCAGTCCTCCCTTCAGTTGCTTTTTATGATAACTCGTGATCAAACTACATCTGTTTTATAAAAATGGTAAAGAAGAGAGCACATTAAGGAATATCACCCTCTTATTTCTTGCAAATCCTGCTTTCCTATTATAGAATATATTTTGTACCAGTTGCACTGAACACCTTCTAAACCTTTTTTTTTATTTATAAGCATTTACCAGCAAATGCAAAGTTTCTGTGTGTGTGACTGCTGATTATTATCATACGGCAACAGTGGAAATCCATATTTGTATTGTACTGACGTAACAAGAATAAACTTGTTTACTGGGGTTTAAATTTGATTCGAGTCCGACTTCATTAAGGACTACATTGTTTCCCTCCAAGTCTGTCGAATGTATTTCGTGACCATGTCAAGGCTGAAGTTGAAAACAAATTGTTGTTGTTGTTGTTGTTGTTGTTGTTGATTTAATCAGCCACACCAGGGAAGTCACAGAAATATTTGTCATTGTTTGTATATAAACATTTCTATTCTTAGGTAAAATGGTAAAACAATCGGATTTTGTTTCATGCGTGGCAGTCATGTGTGCTGCACAGCGTGATGTGAAAGCTGCTTCTGTACAGTGGGGGTTTATCTTTAGTAACAGTTACAGTAAGAGTTAGTGCCAGATTTAATGTCACAATCGTATTTGTGTTCGTTTTTCTGCAGCTCGTGATCACTGGCACTGAGGAATTTTCTTTTTCCATTGCAAAAGAAGTTATTTTTGGGGTAAAATCCCCTCAGAAAAGCCATAATCATTTCATTCATTGTGTACAATAAAACTCTTTAGGAGTAAACATGCCTCTTCAGGGCAGAGGGACCTGTGGCTTCAGGGTGATTTTAAGTCTGACTCGATAAGGACAGCTATTTCTGCTTACTTAGCAGGTAGAAGATAAACACAAAGATAACAAAACAATGAAAGCACACATATTCATCAGACGTTCTTGTCAGATCTTTTTGTCCCATTTTCTCTGAATTGGTCGGGGAAGTCCTCCCGTGCCACAATGATGTGACAGTGAGGGTGTCATATGCTTCCTCGCGCTCACATCCATGAATTGTCTGCTTTGATTTTTATCTGTTGACAGTAGGCAGTGAGGTGAGGGTGGATGTCTCTGTACTGGAATTTAATCTGTATATTCAAACCATTGCAAAAATGACTGTCTCAGTACGAGTCAACAGAACTATTCAAGCTGGAAACCAGCCCAAACAACCACTCAGACACAATCCAAAAAAACAGAAGGATGTGTTTCAAAAGATATAATCTGTATTATTCCTGGCAAATATTTGTTAGATAACCTGTATATCTTAAATCTTGATGAAATGTCATGCCTTCACTCTTGAACTCACTCTGCCCAGTATTGCTTAACGAGAGGCTATTTTTTGGTAATATAACATGTTATTGTTACATAATGTTGTATAACTATTGGTAATGTCATCGTTTCAAGCCAGGAAATATAGTCTCATCTCTTGATAATCATCCTGTATTCAACGCTGTCCTTTATTACAAATTTACAATCAATCAGTGAAAATCGTGGCTGTCCTTGTCTGTTGTTGTACAAGGCTAAAGTCTCAAGAGTTGTGATATTGTACAAATCATATATTAAAGGAATAGTTCAAACATTTGTACATTTTGGGCTTATTCAGTTAGTTGCTTCAGTTAGTTGTTGTATCTTGTTTGTTGGATATGTAGAAAAACCAAAGTGGTATCAATGTTCTCATCTAACACTCAGTTGAAATTTGAAAGTTGAAATGAATTGGTAAAGGCGCTGAGGGTTATAGCATTACAACACAAGCATTAGAGCTGAGTTACAGGGCTAATCCAGTAGCTTCAGAGTAGAGTCAGATCAGGCCAGAGTGAAATTCCAGAAACATCTGCAGTCTGTGAAGTATTTGTGAAGATGTTTGTATTTATCAATAACCCAACCCTCCTGCAGTTTAATTCTGGACATTTTGTGCAATGGAATAGAAAACACTATGGTTGAAAACAGAAAAACAACAGCGCAAGTAGCAACGGTAAACAAAGTATTGTCTGGCCTTTTAACCATGAGCTGCTTTGATTTTCAAGTGCAGACGGGGCATGAAATCACACTTTGATGACTTCAGCGGACCTTGTGAATATCTTACGAGGTGCATAAAAAGCCAGGCTAAAGACACCTGCTCTATTCTTATGACTCATCTTGATGTCTTGATCATGTGAATTTCAAATGTGATCACACATGTTGCCAAACACCGAACAGATTGTCAGCTTGGTGAAAGAAGTACTTTAACCTAAGTTATTCTTACTGTCAATGAATCCAAAACCAACAATATGTTAGTCTGTCTCTCAATATTTTCTGACCTCCCTAAGCTGCGGCATTCAACCCCAAGCCCATTGGTTTCTACTTAAGACGCAAATCTTTAAAAATGGCTCACAAATATATAGTTGGTTTTTTTTTAAAGGTTAAATACTTTCCTAAGTCCACGGCACTGTAGTTTTTAACAAATGTTCCTCAATCAGGAGTAAATAGTGCATTTGATGTGGACTACTTTCACTGGCAGAGTAAGCACACTTGGCGCTCTAATGGGTAATGTCTAATGTGTGGACAATAATGGTGGTCACAGAGGACTAAGCTATATCAGGCTTTGGTAACACAGACAATACTCGGTAGTAGGTTTGAATTATTTTGTTGTCGTTTTGGTCTTTTCATTTGTTAACAGGAGGAACCCTAAAGCAAGACTATGTATTATTTGAATAAACAAATAAAAAGAATGTCCTCTTACTAATGACAAGTTGCATTCATAAGAAATTAAACAAATCCTGACTTAATTCAATACACTCAATGGTTTGGCAGCTACAGCCTCACTTGGTCTGGGATGCCCAGTAGTGTTAAGTGGCTAATGCTAGCAGACTTAAGCTTGATGTTGTTGTTTAACTGACAATACTGAGTCAGTTCACTGACAGTATGGCTCCTCTATACATGTAGCATTTATCATTATCATGTAACTGCCACATGCTGTGGCACATCACAGTTGCCCCTCTTTAGCAAAAGTTACATAGAGTAAAAATAATAATACCACAGTGTAAAAGTAAAGTAAAAGTCCTGCATTCAAATTTTACTTGAGCAAAAGTACAGAAGTATTCACCATTTTGTCACCATATGTAAATATTAGATTATTAGATTATTAGTATTGATGTTGTACAATGTAAATGACATTTTAATGCTGTTGCTGTTTGAGCTAATTTTAAAGGGGCTGTATGTAACAATTTACATGTATTAATCGTTTTTCAATGGTTTTTTATTCAGTGTGTGAACAGATTGTAACGTAACTTAAAAAATGAGACCATCCCCGACTTTCTCAGAACTGTAACACCCTGTGGACTGATTTCTATGTAAAGGACTCGGGGCGGTTTTGCGCGCTCCTGAGTGCCTTTCCTCTCTACAACGCTAAAAGTGTACAACACTAGCTAACGATAGCTCTATGATACTGCTTCATATTTATACAGAATTTAGATGACGTTATTTTGAATGTTGACGGAGCAGCTACAGTGTTAGCATAGCCCTGATCGATCCGAACTCCATTCAGAAAACAAGCATTTTAAAAGTTGTTTGCTTGTCATCTTGTGGACAGACATGACAAAGCATGAATTCAGACTTTTTACAAATCGGCATAATGATGTCGTTATTTCGGCATCCTTTTGATCCGTTTATTGCAATTAAATCACAGCAAAATCTATTTATATTGGGATCATACTGCTGTAGTAAGTGGTCCGTTAAGCTAACGTCAACAAACAACCGGCACACACCACAACACAGACTCACAACTCGACACAGGCAACACATCTTATTTATAATATTCCGTCTAGTTCACTCACCGTTATCGTTTTCATCCAGCTATGTAGCTCTGCTGACGTTGCTGAGCCTCTCAGTGAAAGCTAAACAGTGATTGATAAAGCTAGCTAGCAAGCTATCAACATTTTTTAAAACAACTTTGTTGAAAAGCAAGCTGTCGACATGATGCCCGTCAATCACGTGAGCAACAGGATGCTGACTGCAGTTGATTTAACGGCCACTGGTGTCATTGTTAACAAGCATTTTCTGAATGTTACATAAAGCCCTTTGAACTACTTTACATTCTGTTGGATATTTACAACACTGCATCATATTCTATTTGTTGATCATATGTTTTGTAGGTAAAAGGTTAATTTTCAAAGTGACTAGTGGCTGTCAGATAAATGAAGTGGAGTCAAAAGTATAACATTTCAAATGGAAACACTCAAATAAAGCACAAGTAGCTCAAAATGGTACTAATTACAGCACTTGAGTAAATGTAGCTACTTCCCACCATTGATTCAATTCTAAACTATGAAAACAATAAATGTCACAGTATGACAACCAGTAAATGACTCAGAGGCATAGGAATGTGTTCATAATGCAAAGTGTAGGAACTAACTTCCTGTGTTAATGGATCCCAGGCCAAATGTTTTTTTCTCTGTTGGCGTCCGTTGATCTGTTATGAGAAGAATTCCCCATCAAAGGTAGCTCATAGAGCCATTTATGTGAACGTCTGCGAGTTTATCTCTCGCTCTACAGCTAGGCTAGGTCATACAAATAGTAGTACACTTCTTTTGGTGCAATGTGAGGTTGATTAAAAAACACCAAAAAGCTCAGGATTCCTTGAGCAGCATGGAACATCTGCTCCCTTCGGCAACTTCTGCAGACCCCCACAGTGATCTGCAGACCCTTCTCTGTGAGCGTTGAGTGAATCTTATTTTTCTTTCTCGGTGGGTCCACTGGATCGCCATATCATTTATTATCCTGAGGAAAGCAAGGACACATAGCCCCTGAACAAAATTGTTATTCTGAGAGTTCATATGTGGACCAGCGTTTTAATGCAAGTTGCTTTCAAGGGATAGAGTTTCAAGAACAGATGTTATCAGCACCCACAACCTTTATCTGTATATTTTTTCATTTTTTTAATAATTCCCTAAGAGGACTCTCTCTCTCCCTAAGAGAGAAATACATTATCCAGTCAGTCAGTAACCCAAAAACCAATTTGTCATAATACATCTGCAGAGACCAGGACGCTCTGTCTTGTGAAACAGAGGAGAGATGGGAGGTCCTTAAAAGGGCTGTCTGTCAGCTGAGACAGTTAGTCTCAGTTTGAACTCAATCTGCGCAGGAGGAGCACGTCAGGCAGTGCATTGAAGTACAGCACATGACGAAGTGTCAGATTTACTTAACAGCAAATTCCTTTCTGTGGAGTGGAACTGAATATAAGACAAGGATCTCTTTGCTTCAATGTGTGTGACAGAGGAGTCTAGTGTTTTCCATTGTCAAACACGTACCAGATGACCATCCTTGTGTCAACCCTGATTCAGAGCAAAGCTAAGGTAGGTGAGAACTTTTCTATAGTCCACCAGCAATACAGTGGTGCCGTACAGAGAAAATCAGAGCATGCTTATGTTAGTCTGTGCATAAAGTTTGATGCTTGATTGTGCAGTTTGCTGACCTACATACACATATCATGGACAGCATGCAAAAAAAAAATCATGTGACAGGTGACATTTGCATCATGTGCTCCTGCATTTGCCACATACCAATCACATTAATAGTTTTATTAGATTATATTAATTTGATCACCATCATTCATCTAGTGGGTTCCCAGTAACAGTCAAAGGCTGGCATGACAGCCTCTTTCAGCTCCTACGTAACATGTTGTTTTACTTTGAGAACCACTTTTTAATCGTCTCTGTTTCAAATGCCATTATTATTATTTATTATCTGATTTAATCGCTAAAATCATATTGGCACAAGGTTTCTTTTTTCCTTTCCTTCAGGTCCTGGCAGCACATTTGCATGCGCATACTGTAAAATTTAGAGGGGAAATCATGACACTTAATCTGTGCAGGAACTGCAAGAAGTTTATGTTACATAATTCAAAAGCCTAAACAAGAGTTAAACTGTACAGCGCAACGTTCTGCGAGGAACAGACGGCAAAATATGAAAGGAATACTTCTCCTCCCTGGTGGATTTCAAAGAATTGTCTTTTGTGTCTTTAATACATCTCAGAAGTCAACCAGGCAGCAAATAAATCATGTTTTATTGTTTCAATTCAGTGTGTTTTCCTGCCATCTGTCCTGACTGTCACAGGTCAAGGGAGTCAAGGCGATGATTATCAAGGAAAACCTTCCAGTGCAGACCTTTTGCCCGCAATGTGATGAACATATGCTTGTCACCGTGTTTTAATCCTCAGTGGAAGGATTTAGTCCATCTGGAGCCCATTTTAATATTATAATTGCCAAAAGGTGCTTGGTAGTAGGCATCATCAGCTGCAGGAGGAGTCTGCACATGTTGCTCTCCCAGGCTAAGCTTCCATGGTGGAGGGCACTATTTCAATAGAGCTGGAACTAATCTAACACCACACTAGGTTCCTTTGAGATCAGGCACAGTTAAATATCAGTCACTGGTGCGTTGCAGCTCAGAGGTGCTGTGCGTATGGCTCCAACTCGATCCACAACCTGTACTTTATCGGGACCCGGGTTGAGATGCAGACAATTATTAAAAACAGACAAATAATTTGCAGTGCTGGAAAGAAAGTGTCGTTGTCACTGTAACTGAGCAGCTTTTCTCATGCACTTGTGCTTCATTCAACTCACTGTTTGCTGTTAAACTGTTCTGCCGCAATTGGGCAGAAAATTTCATTCAAGTTTGCTTTGAACTTGGTTTTACTTGTAAAATCATTTATAAGAAAGCTCTCTTATAAAGAGAGGATGATCAGGATTTGGGAGGGGAAACTGAAACAGAGAGACTGCTACGTGGAGTGCATTCATATTGAAATGGCCAAGGTCAGGATGCCACATTGACCATTAATGTTGCCATGGTTGAGCTGGTGGTTGAGAGTATTCTTCATTTTGCTGTTTTAGCATGCATAATTTACTTGAGCTTTCCAGCTGAGTAAGTGTCCGCATGTGTGTGTCAGCCTCCCCTCCAAGACTTGAGGGATGTGAAGATAATGTATGGTCGCTATAACAATGATGCGTGGTTGTGTCAGTTGCAGGTAAAGTGTCTGTGTGTGCTTATGTTCCTGAGCTTCCCTCTGACTATGGCTGAGGTCCCTGGTCCATGCAGACACTCTATCACTAGGGAGCACCTGCTGACAGTCAGGCATCTGGTAGGTGCTGGAACAACATTAGAAACACGGCTGTTGAAACAGCATTAGAAATGATGAGCTGAAATCTCCCTGTTGTTGTTTCCACAGATGGATAATCAGTTGAGAAGCGGGTGCTCGATAACCTACACATTCATAGAACGGAGAAGTTTGGTAAGGTAACATTTGTTTTATGGGACTGTTTACTTCCGAAGCCTTTGATTCAAACTTTCCGCTAACTGTATCGTGCTTTCATCATATTTCATTATTACCTCGTGCTTTGATTTCCCACAGAGCAAATGTTGCTTTGTAAAAGCTGCTTTACCCTGGATCCTGGAGCTCCTCACCACCCACTTCAAATATAGTGGGGGTTCAGTCAATGACGGCTACGTTCAGTCCCTGAGAGCGCTCGTGCTCAACATCTACTCTCAGAAATGCGTGCCTCAGATTAATGAAGAGGTTGAGGTGAGTGCATGCTTCTGAGTGTGGAACTCTGTCCTGTTTCTCAGGACTGGCGGATTAAATTTCTGTAATGCAAAACATGGAAAAGAAATATGTGATGCGAAGAACTGCCCAGCACGAGGAGATAAATCTGCAATACTTGTGAAAACATTTAAGGTATGTTTCTTGGAATGTGCCGCAGGATAAGCCAGAGAGTTTTGAGATGCTGTATAGAGGGTCTCCTTCAGAGGCACTGCAGAGGGCTTCGGAGGTGCTGTCTGTTTACTGGGAGCTGGTGACGACGAGCGACGTGCCAGTAGACTGGAGATGCCAGCACGATTACACAGAAACCTTTGGCTCTACCACGGAGCAATCCACAGTGTCCGGAGTGTCCCCCACACAACATTTCACGGGTGGGAATCTGTATCTTCTGGAAAATTCTGTGACGAATTATGAGGATGTCTAGAACCACTGAAATCACAGATTATGTGTCCTTTTCTACAGACAGTTATGATAGGAACTCAGAGAAGGCCTCGCACAGAAGACCAGTCAGAGACCTGTACAAGCTCGGCTTCATCATCGCCTCCGTCTGCGGGGGACTGCTGTTCGTACTCACTCTCTACTGTCTCATCACACAAAAGGTACCAGCGCTTCTTTTGTCTATTCCTAAATCGCATGTGCCCTAATAAAGTCTTGCCATGCATTCCAGTCATATTGCAATAAAGTAGGCCTTGGCAGCTTGGCTGTGCTCAGTCAGGCACTCCCTCTTGCAGAGGTACCAGCCTTCCCTTGCTGGTAAATACTGAGCATAACATAACAAGGTGGAGGCTAGACTTGAGAGCAGAAGTGCCATTTTTGCAGCAGCAGATGCACAAAATTCGGCAAATGCAAACAAATGCATTTATGCTCTTTCTCAAGGCTATTTGGCATCAGTTATAATTTCATATAATATTTCAAATAATTGTATGACTTAGATGGGTGGTTTTCAAGCCTAAGTCATGACCTTAAAATAATTCAAGGTTTAAACAACTGTAAATTATTTCACAAAATGAACACCGCAGCAAACACAAGGTTTTATGCCCTATTAAAAAGATGGAACACACAAAAAGGTGTAACACGAGCTTAAATGCCCAATAAAGTAAAAGCCCCGAAACAATACCAGCTGCAGTTTAATCCCAAAACACACTTTCTAGAAAGTAATAATGTGCTAATAGGCCTGCTAATAGGTCAAACACTTTTTAATGAAACAAACAGCAAAAACCAAAACATCACTTTCCTGAATCACAACCTGGCCTTGGTTCAGGTTTAACCTTCTTTGATATTTTATCTGTGGGGAAATCAAATGTGGTCCCATATGACCCAGCTTCTTTGAGGCTAACGAGTTGTACAGAATTCATGGGGATGGTTTTGCTTTTGGGAAGGGTCTGGAAGTCTGAGGTAGTGGCAGACAAAGCTGATATGTGTTTGTGTTTTACGTTGTCAAGTCAGATAAGCTACATTCAATTAATCCTTGCGGAGAAATGTATATTCTGCATCTGACCCAGATACATATTTAGGAGCATTGGGCAGCCACGGCAAAGTGCTTGGGGACTAGCTCTTAATTCTGAAGCAAGTGCTTTGGTAAAGCAATTGCAGGAGAGTTGCCGATGCCAGACAAGAACATGCAGACTGCAGGTAGAAAGGCATCATTTGGCAGGTGACAGTGCTAAATCACTGAGTGCCACATTGTGTTTAGTCCTATCACAGACATGTGTTATATATGTTTAATGGCACAGTGCTTTTCATCACATGGGAGGCAGAGGATGGATTTTAGTTGTCACACTATATCAGAACTGAGGGAGGCTTGCGTAAGTGACTTTCAGCAATCAATCGCACTAAAGCTCCACACAAGTGGTTGAGTTAATAGCAAACAAATGGCTCTATTCGAGTGACTCTTTCAAATTAACATGGGATGACTCTTCTCAGCACAATCACTGTTTTGGGGCTCTTTGTTTTTTTCACCCAATTACATTGTATGGCCACACAAGCAGTTGTATGGGGATGTAAGTGCTGCAGTTATATTTGCTCTTTGTTAGTCTGACAGAAGCTGGTTTCTGGAACATAGGTTTTGGGCTGGCAGAATCGGCGACCAGTAATCAGTAGACAAACAAGGAATATGCACCAGGTAGGCAGGCAACACTGGACATCTTTCTTGCAGATACATTCGCTTCCTGTTGTGAATTTATCCTGTCTTGTTCACAGTGCAATCTGATTGAGCTTTTAACTGCCGTAGCTTGAAAGAGCCGGTGGGGTTGACTGTCATTCGAGCACATATTGATCGTTTGTAGCCTTATTTAAATGACTGCACGCAGTGGCGTACTACACGCAGCAGAATAGGAGGGATTCTGCATTGCTGGTACACAGACATTGGTAGAGCGTAATCACAATAAAGTGTTTGATGAGGTGCATAATTCTGCACTTGTGGAATGCTACTCTTAGCCAACTGGCCAAGTTTTCTCCTGTAGCTTTTGCCTATAACCCCGCTCACACTGTTTCCTGCCTTGCCTGCTATTCGCCGCAGTGTGTGGGTAAATGTTGCCCTGCCAACTGCCCCTTAAGGCCCAAGCTCTAAGCACTGAACTGACTTGAATTAACTTTAATTAACATCATCTGTGTGCTCAGTGAGAATGTGTGACTACAGGAGGATGCGAGGGATTAAAATGCTGTATGAGGAAGTGGACAACAATGGAAATGACGCGTTGCGTGGGGCAGATGTGTTTAAAGACTGCAGAATCAGCATGTTTGTGCCAGTTGCTGCATTTATTTTGTTAGCATGACGCCTGGATTAGCAAACATAGCCTAATTAATTGCCATGCTACATTAAAAAATGTTGAATGCCGTTTATACGTGCAATTATTTTTCAGCTGTCAGCTGAATGAGCTGTGTAATTACAGTATGCAGCTGCAGCTATTCTCAGTAAATGTGCCAAAAGAAATCCTGCAAATTCAAACAATGTTGCCCATTTAGTTGACCACATTGTCCTGTGCAAAGACAGATGGGCCAAACGTTTTTTCTAGGCTTTGCTGTGATATATAGGTTGTAAGTAGTTGAGCCTGCTGAATGCTTACAGCTATAACTTGGCTGTAAACTATAAACTATCTCTGATACATGCATGTTCCACATCCACCTGCATATCTTTTGAGCAATACAGCAGTGTCAAAGCTTTACTGGAGGAACGCCTGTAACTGCACGAAGGTCCAAACAGGAGCCAAACATACGGCTCTCTTTAGTACCTGGAGCCAAACAAACCTGGAATTCCTATCACTGCTGCACAGCTTCCTTGCAGTGGGAAGCGGGGTGTTGAAATCACAAAGTGCAACACTGAAAATATAAAAGACTTCAAAAGATAGATTAATTTTGGCAGGGATCCTCTTGAAACTGACCTGTGACCCACCTTGGGTCACCACCCACCAACTGAGAGCCAGGATCTAGCTTTGCTTCGTCTACAGTGGAGACAAAAACAACATCTCATCTCAGAAACATCTCATTGTCGAGGACTTTAAAGTGATACTACACCCAAAATGTATCTTTTGACTGTGAAAGTGGCTGTAAAAAGTTTATTAGTTTACTCAGTCGAGGGGAACTGGAGGCTGTGGCGCAGCAGTTAACAACGGATTCCAATGTTATTATTTATTCCAAGAATAAAGTTTTCTTGTAAATATTAAATCACCCATAGAAAATGTTTCTCTTTCCTACAGCATTACCTTCTACTGCTCTGTCAGTTTGTGTGCTCAGTATGTTCCAACTCACATTTTTGCCAGAATACAGTTTTCTTTTGTCTCAGTCTTCACACACAACCCCGTCGATCGCCTGCCTCCAGTCCAGTCATCCGTCAGGACTCTAGCTTATTGTTTGCAAATGATTTAGTTACTTCAAAATGTAAGAAATGAGGTGTCTGTCTGTCTGTCACTTTGCCAGTCACCCTGTAGCTGCTAAACACATGTGTCCTATTTTGTTTTCATTTTACAAAGTCTTTTCTTTTCAAAACAGAAAACTCACAACGGTCACAGATCAAGATCATATACAAACTCAAGGTGAGAACAAACTGAACTATAAAAACAAAAAATCGTCCCTCCATGTTTCTGTAACTCACCCGAATGTTTTGTCATCTGAATTAAAGCAGAGACCTGCAGGACATAGAGATGGAGCAGCAATAATGTGAGTATCCTTCAAAACCTTATTAGTTTTATGGACAGTTGAACGGCTGGAGCTGGGACAGATTAAATGTCTTAAAGACACACCCATGTCAGCCTCAATGTAAAATATGACTACTGTGAACATAGGTCTTTATATTCTCTGTATTTTCACTTTTTTTCTCTCTATCCTCAGACAGAAGAACACATCACTGCAGCAGAAGACAGAGTACTTGTAAAGCTGTAATTTTATCCGTGTGTGTAATATATCTTGCTCACCTATTTAATCGGAAGCTTCGCTTTGACTGAGAGCAAAGATGGACCTTATTTGGAATAATATGCTATGTATATTATGTTTATGCGTGATCTATTGCAGATATCTTTTCAAGTTCACTAAAAGTTTTATTTTTACACTAGATATGTATGTTGAATAATGTGTCTCCATTTGCTACCACTTAACCAACTGTTTGTAATGTTGTTTGCCAAGCACAAGTTATTTATTAGTTTGACTCTATTCAATCTCCATATTGATAATAAAAGTTCCATCAATACCAAATCCAAAATATAATGCTCTCCAGCTGTCCAGTGCATTCATACATGAACACAATGAAATCCCATCTACAGAGCAGGTAATGACCTCATTACAGGATTTAGGCCACTTTATAGCCGACTCTCTGTTTGACTTTACACTTTATGAGGAGTCAAATTGCTTCCCAGCCAAAACGGTCTTTCCCACTGCTTTGGAAAGTTCCCTTCATCATCAGCCCACACTGTTGATCAATACACAGTCTGCATGAATTGCTTCAACATGAACTCTGGAGAATATTCTGTTATTGCTCAAAACACTTAAGTGTTGTTACTGAGGGAGAAACCATCCGGATAGATACACACCAGTCGCTGTGTGTGACAGTATTTGGTGGGTGCTACTACAGTTTACTCAAATGCAGGCATGATATTTAATCATTACAGTGTGGCAGTGGCAAACAACAGGATAGCACTGAGAGAGAGGGGCGGGGNNCGGGGCGGGGTGGGGGGCAGTGCATTTCCCTATTGTTGTCATGACTTTCACTCATGTTTACTCTGTGATGGTCCAGCCTAATGTTTTGTAATAATTGCATAATGTCTGACTTTGCTGAACCACATCAGTAAATCCTGATTCCCACATGTGTTGGTGTGCATGTGTGCTGGCCTCTATTTTGTTTTTGAAGAGTCGGTGTAGGAAGCGGAGGAGGAAAAAAAGAAAAACACAACCCTATCCCACAGCCTCTGCAGAATTGTGTGCAGCTTGCAATATAACATGATCTATAACACACTTAATTTCACAGGCTACTGCTTATCAGTGTGCAAACCACTGTTGTACTGGCAGTAATCCATTCTTTATCCCAAGACATTGCTCCATTACAAAACAAGGAAAGTATTTCTATAATTCAATTTAGTGCCATTCTGCAGAGGATTAAAGACAGCTGTGGAAGATGAAAAGGCAAGTTGTCTTCAACAATAAATATGTGGGAGTAAGAACTGTCAAGAGGGCTGCCGCCCTTTTTCTCTCTCCCAACCTCTCTGCTTCTTTTACCTTCAAATTAGAGGAAACAGAACATGTTGTTGTTGCTAAAAATATCACTGTCAACAGTTAGGAGGACAAATAACTCTGGAGACTGACTTTTTCTCAGCTGTAATAATAGGTACAAAGGGGTGGATTCCTACAAAAAAGATTTACTTTACACAAAAATGTATAATTCATAGCTTTCCGGCTGAGTGGATACAGATGGAATCGTGTCAAGTCCTCATGTTATAAATCCTGACATTAGCGTACTTACTTCATCTGTCTGTCAAACACACATTTGTCTGTGATATACAGTAAAATACACATTGGCTCAGAAATTACACCCCCAAAAAGTCTTCTAAAAAGTGAGTGTGTTTCGCTTACCAAAAACAGTTATTGAAAAAAATATAAAAAACATACACACACACACACACACACACACATTTGATTACAATTATTAGATACAGTTATAGCAGTCTTTAAACCAATATATTCTCATCTGTGGATAATTCAGAGGCTCATTAGAGGAGGAATACATGTTTTTCATCTGTTAAGTACACAAACACTTCATCACACAATGTAAAATGTTGAATGTTGATGGAAAAATTCTGAACAATCCTTAAAGTAAAAGCATTCTCTAGATGTAACAGCCAGCACAATCAAACAGTAAATTCATTACTGAATGCACATAATTGATAATATATTAAAGTGACCTTGCCAATTAATAATGATGCTGCTCAACCTGCTGTTTTATCACCTTGTGCCACACGGTGGAGGCAAAGATCCAAATTCAATCTCACGCTGATGATTGGCAGCTTTAAACAGGTTGACACAAGCAGAACTTGTTGTCATCAGCCGCAAATATTTATACTTAAATTATTATTTTTCCAGAATACTGGAACTAATAATCTAATTAGTTTGTTGAAAGGATGTCTGTCATCTGGCCTCTGTCATCCATATACA
>NTHP01000170.1:792726-803043 GCA_003416845.1 Oplegnathus fasciatus | reverse complement strand
AATTAAAGATATCTGTAAATCAGTTTTGACTTGTTGAAATGTAATTTCTACATGTGAAAATATATTTGTAACATGTCAAAATTGTTTTACAGATATCTTAAATTAACATTTTAACTAGTCAAAATGACATTTTGACGTGTCGAAATGTAATTTCCACTAGTGAAAACTAAATCGCTAGTAGTCAGCCCTACTGATTAAATGTTAAAAGGGCTTGCCATAGAGAATTGAGTTGTAGATATCATTGATTAGAATTGCAACTAGTCAAAATTACATTATGGATATGTTGACTTGGAATTATAACATGTCAAAACTGAATTATATATATCTGTAATTGAGTTTTAATAGAAGTCAATGGTAAAACTTGACTAGTTGTAATTAAGTTACAGACATCTACAATGAACATTACCACTAGTAAGAAATGAATTGTTGATATCAACAATTAACATTTTGACTAGTGAGAAATGAATTGTAGATATCTTTAATTAGAATTGCTACTAGTCAAAATTACATTATGGATATGTTGGCTTGGAATTCTAACTAGTCAAATAGCAATTGTTGATATCTACAATTGCTATTACCGCTACTGATTAAATGTTAAAAGGGCTTGCCATGGCTTGCCATATGTTAGGTGTTTTCAAACATGTGAATGTGACATGAGGTAGTTGGACACGGTTAGTGACGACAACGATGCGCTGCACTCCTCAACGCTCTCTCATGGATTTGTCCTCCAGCAGTAGTCAGGCAGTGCGCGTTTGTGTGTTTTGAGGGGAGTTGCTTTGGGGGGAGACCTGAAGCGGGGGGGGGCGGATGGATACTTTCAAAATCTAGCTTTCTCTTGCTGGTTTCTCCAACACGGCCTACCCTAGCTTTAATTCTGTAAGTTAGTTAAATGTAGCTACGTGTCCCTCCATATATGATTGCAGTCTTCAGGTGAAACATGTAATGGACATTAAAAGGCACGTAACATTGTACTCAGCAGAAGTTATTCCCTGATTATTCCTACATGGCCACAACTAGAAATGCATTAGCCCACTAGCCCATCATCATTACACATTTTGCAAACAGCTGTTTTTCTGAAACCTCACTTACATTCTGTCTTTCCAAAAGCAAAAGCACAAGTGAGATGAAAGAGAAAGACAAAATGCAGTGTTGCAAATGGCAAATTGTTAGGGCTTTTATCCAAAGTGAAAGCTCCAAAACAACTGTTGTGGTTTTAATGTTTTCCAGTAACCCATTCATGTTTCACTTTCCATGGCACACTAATTTAATACAAAACATCTTTTATCTGTTAGAAACATCTTTGCTGCTGCACATTTGTATGACTTTATGCAAATGGTGGACGGCTAACTGATCAAAAAGCACACGAAAACCACAGAGAATATCAAGAGATTTAATCCAGAGTAAAAGACAGACAGGATAATAATGATGTGCAACATTTTCCACTGTACATTTCGTTATTACGCCCGTGATCCAAAGGTTTACTACCATTTCCACACCTCACACAACAGACTTCATGCACTACTTTTATATTGCTGCTTTGCAGAGAACGACTGCCACGGAAGCATGAGGGGTCCAGTTAGCAGCACAGTTTCCTCAATCAAATGCAATTATCGCCTGTCTCATAAGCATAGCGAACGTGATTATTGCTACACACAGCAAGTGTTATACTGCACGACCACAATGCGGAAAGAAAACTCCTATTTTGTGGTAAGGAGAAATACTTCTGTCATCATGTCAGCATACAAAAAAAAAGCTGTGGTTTCTGGTAATGGTCTGTCAATAGGCAAATATGAATGATGCTGGCAAACTTTCTCAACAACACCCGTGAGGCAGTCTAAATGGTTTTCCAAACAGAGAAAAGAAAAACTTAAGAGACAGAAAAACAACCAAAAAACAGTCTGTGAGTGACAGCAACAAAGCTAGAGTATTTACATCAGAATAATAAAAACTGTCCTAATATACAACACATATATTAGATTTCTGTTTCCTCTAGTGAGAGAATTTATGAATAAGTGCACATACAGAATACTTTTAAATGCATTGAAAGAGTTCAAAAGTCCTTAAAGCACATTTACCAAAACGCCTCTGTGCATTTCATGTTTTAAAATGAAATCATTTGAGCTTAAGTGAAAGAAATAAAATCTGCTAAAAATATACTATAAAAGGTATTATTTCAGAGCCACAACTTCCCTAAAGCTCTTCTTCAAAGCTTTTTTTCTACTACATTTTATGCATGTGTGTTTGTGTAAAACTAACTACCTCTTAAAAAGTCTTTACTTCACTAGCCTGGAGGTTGTGTGGCTGAGTTTTTAGTTTTCTTTCTTCTCTTCAAGAGTAGAGGATTAGTTGAGTCTTCAATAGTTTTGATTTTAATTTGATCATAGTCCACTCTCATCGTTTGCAGGGCATTTGTCATTTCCTCCTAATGATAACAAAACATTATCACTTTCATCAAACACAACCAAGATAAAAACAGTATGCAAGATATGCACATCCAGCTTTAAGTTAATGCTGTGTGGATTTCATTGTTCAGTGATAGAGTCAGATATGCATACCGCATAGAATATTAACATAAAATTAGCATTAGCATAAAGGACTAACTATATTGTCAAAAACAAGCCCAATTTTTCAAAAGATAAAAACAAATCAAGGGCAGTTTCTGTGCATCTAAAGAAGTAGCCACAAAGTGCCGCATATTAGCAGCACCAACACTTACTTTAACCTTCTCCCAGACATCCTGTTCCTCGTGCAGCACGCGGCTGGTGTGAAGAGGCGTTTGTGGGACCTTGACTAACTGCTGCAGCGGTGAGAAAAAATAGATAAGTGCTCACCAAATCTCACAAACATCTTTCAAAACCAGCGGTTGCCCAAACAGATTCGAGCCCTCAGGGAGCTGCTTACATTAATCCAGGGATGGTTTATGAACTCAGTGATGCTCATTCTCTGGGTAGGCTCAGTTCTCAGTAAGTGGCAGATCAGCTGTTTGGCTGAAACAAGAAATCATCATCATCATTCAGCGTTCACATGTGCCCCCCACTAAAGTGAGGCATATGTTTGACAGTCAGAACAGTAGCGGCAATTATGTGGGACCGTTTTTGCCTCCAAATGTCTTCAATCTCAATTCCTGACAAGATTTACTAATTCCTAAAAAAAAACACTTCTGCAGTGTATAATTCACAGAATCCAGACACATTTTAAGAAGTTGAACATTTAACAGTTGGTTTAGTTTAGTTATTGCTTTACTGTTGTGTTTTTGTATTGAAGCCACAGAATAATAGCACTACCTGAGTTACTGAAAAGAAGGCAAATCTTCTGTTTATCCTGTTTATAATGTCGAGACCAAACGTTACCTATTCAAAAAGGGTTTCACTCCAAAAAAAGACACCACTTGGGGAAAAGGTAGAGAGTGCTAGTGATTGACAAAAAAGGAAAAAGTGTGGTGCATCTTCCCAGAAGAAACATATTAAGACTTATTTCAAGTGGATGCATGGAAAGTGAAACAGAAAGTAAAGAGAAGGAGCTTTTACACGACAAATTAGCAAACAGATAAAACACTCATTTCAATTTCCGACATGCCTCCCCCTCACCTTCCTCAGACACATCGGACCACTCTGGGTTGGGGAACTCATATTGCCCATTACGGATGCGTCTTTTCATTCCTGGGGATATTGCCAAACCGTGGTGTGAAAAAAAGGGAGGATATCCACAAAGTCTGAGTGTAAGACAGAAAAAAAATGCCTGATGACAAGATGGATCACATAATTAGAAGATAATTACATAATTAGAAGCAACAACATTTTGGAGAATTAAACATCACACTGGCTGACTTACAGGATATACATGATGACACCCAGGGACCACATGTCACAGGATCTGTCGTACTTCTCTGGACCAAGAACTTCTGGAGCTGCCACGGTGTCGAGAGAAATTGTTTAAATTGGACAGGAGGAATTGCTTCTGTTTCACATTTCATGCCCCTGATAATTCTACATAAAAGACAGATGGCCGCAAAAAAAACAACAACTAGTCATTAAAGTAGCAAATATCAGTTTTAACAACCAGTCAGTCTAGCAATTTTCCACAGGAGGATAAGCTTCCACAGTTTTTGTTTTTAACGATAAATCCCCTCAGGTAAAGCACTACAAAGACTGGGTTAAGTTTCAAGTTTCAAAGCAGACAGGTTAAAGAAAATACCAGAAGCTTGTACACGGTAAACACATCCATGTAAAACAGTACGGCCTGTGCAGTCCCGAGACATGTAAGGCTTTTCCAATATGTTGCATTACACACACACACATGAACACACACTGTGTCCACAGATTTTTGTCTTGCACACACAGAAATGTGGAAACTGGGATTATGCTGCTGACACAGTTGTTCCCGCTGACATGTGGCTATCAATGGCACCAGGAGGTTTAAATCTCACAGGAAGTCACACAATTCAATGTGACATTCATTAAAACAAAAATACTTGTTCACAGCTGTGATTGCCAAACACCACAGTGCTTACTCTGGAGAGATGCTGTATCATAGATGTTAAAAATCTTGGGACAGCTGAGATCAGTTTGCGAGCCATCCCAGTTAACACTGAATCTGTTACTGCTGCACATTTGTACCAACCGGTTTGTTTGCGTGGACAAATCCTGTAGTGTATCTTCGACCTGATATAATTACTATCAAACAGGGGTGGAAGTGATGAATTACAAATACTCACGTTACTGTAATCGAGTAGCTTTTTCGTGTACTTGTACTTTTTTGAGTATTTTTCAAAGTCAGTAATTTTTCTTTTACTTAAGTATGTTTTAAATGAAGTAAAGTAGTTCGCTACATTTGTACATCCATCTGTTACTGAGTAAAATATTTGTTTATTTTTGCTTTAAATGATATTATATATGTAACGGATATTGCAAGCTAGAAAAAAACTGACTTGGATCAGACACCAATCAACACACCGGGGAAACACAAAGCTGAGGTGCACGAGTGTGTGTGGTTAGTCAAAAAAGGAGACCTTTTATATTGTTTAATGGGTAACGTTATGTGTTATGTGAGGCAGTTTGTGTTGGTAAAAATTAGGAGGCAATTATACAAGGTTAGTTAAGTTTTTTGCTTAACCAGAAACAGCCGTTAGATCGCTCTCTTCAAAGCGGCAGTAGACCATCAGCAACTCCCGTGTTCGAGGTAAAATTACTGTTTTTGTCAATGCAGTCTGGTGGCTTTGAAGACAGCGATATAACTGCTGTTTCTGGTTAAACAAAGGATCTTACTCTTTAACAAAAGGTCTATCTCAAGTCATTTTGACACCAAATGATGTAAACATAAGGCCCAGGTTTTAAAATAATGAAGTTTCCCTTTAATTATAACTGGGAGCTGAGGGCTACAGATCACACAGTAAGCTTTCATAACCCTATGCTTTTTGAAGCCATTCATGGCTTAGTTGGAACAACTATTACTCTTTATAAACCTTTACATTGTTCTGTTCACAGAGGAAACACATCAAAGGCAAAATTTGTTTATTATACAAATCAACGGGGTGGGAAAGTAACTAAGTAACTTTTTAAATGAGCTACTTTTTACTTTTACTTGAGTCATTTTTTACACAAGTACTTTTACTTGAGTACAATTTCAGTCAAGTAACAGTACTTCTACTTGAGTAGGATATTTCAGTACTCTTTACACCTCTGCTATCAAGATCACGTGTTGTGTGTGCTTACCGACATAGTAGGGGGTAAAACATGGTGTTGCTAAAGAGTTCAAAGTGGTGATTTCTTTGGCAAACCCAAAATCCGTCAGCTTGAGGAGGGCATCTGGTCTTTTGGAGGTGTACAGCAGGTTCTCTGGCTGAAAAAGACAGCAACAGCGATCAAGCGTCCGGACAACAAAATTCAGATAACTGGTCATCAACCACAAGAAAAGCAAAGAACTATAAAAGTAGAAATAAACAGCAAAGGTAAACCTAAACAAAAGCTCTGTCTGTTTCATAATGATGTCCCACCATGTCTTATGACTGTAAGAAACAATACCATTCGCAAATTAAAAGTTAAAAATGTTCAGTTTTATCTTTAATCTCCAATAACACTTGCATATTTTCACAGGTAGAGGGGCTATTAGAGAGGTGTTAATGACTGAAAATATCTGAATGGTGTGATAACAATTACAGATACTGCAAATACACTGATTTTAGGCTCAGCTCTCTCATTTTGCAGGTGTAGCTATGAAGTCCACAGTTTAGTCTGTCCAGGGATCTCTGTCTCCCCATGGTTCCTGTCTCTTTTAACTATCAGCTACTGTAAAGACAAATATGTCATATAAATAATAATAATATTTAATCTGGTGACACCACTCAACTGGCATTCCGCATGTTGGACTTTGACCATCAATCTACAATAAAGCTACCAAATACCATACGAGAATGTATGATATTATGTGTGTTAATTTGTTCAGTCTCAGCAAATGAATTAAACATACATTGTCCAATTATGTAACAATATATATTGTACAATTTCCCTAAGAACGATATGTCTTTTGTTTTGTAAAACTGCACTTTATATTTGCTTTCACGCTACAGCAGACGTGGCACAGCAGACGTGGAAAAATAAGGAATGGTGTTGGACTTGTTCATGGAAACAATTTTGTGTTTGCCATTAGAGGGTGTCCGATCCGCCTATTTCAGCTGACATTCATTGTTTGCTTACTCTACACATGTAAATAATTTGATGTTCATACGTACAGAAGCCTGGAGGACTTTTACCTTATACCTCTCTTATCCCTTTTTTTCTCCTGATTGTGCTACTTGGCCTTAAACATGAGCTCTTTGACATGCACAGGATATCCACACATAAGAGCACAATAACAATTTTACTCACAGCGTTTATTTATAAAGAATGATCTCATGTTACTTTCCACAAAAGCAGTCCATTGTTGCAAGTTTTGTCTGAAATATACACAGCGAGGTATTTACCTTGATGTCTCTGTGGGCAATGTTGATGGAATGCAAGTAACATATGGCTTCTCCTATACTTTTCATGATGTCGGAGGCCTCTGAGTGAAAAGGAAGTGAAGAGAAACAACATGGACATGATGGAGTTCAAACAGATTAAACTATACATTCAGCAGCACATTTGGAGATTGTTAAAGTTATAATCCTTTATATTTTCATGAAATCAGAGCCTTTTTTTCATTGTATTTTGTGGCTGGATTTTTTATTTCTATTACTAATTAATCTTGATCGATTTTGTTGGTTAACCAATTAATTGTAAAATGTCAGAAAATAGTGAAAAATGCCAAATTTCCACAGTCCAAAGACAGACCAAAACCCACAAATATTCAGCTAAATACCATAAATGACAAAGAACTGCAGCAAACTCACATTTGAGTAGCACACATCAATGACTGAAACAATTAATCGTTTTTTAAAAGAGGTGCCAATTGACCCATTAATCAACTAACCACTTCAGCTCTAGCCATTTTATCTCACTTACAACAGCTTCACTGTTCACTCTCCTACAGCCGTATCAGAACTGTATAAAGTTACTGCGAAGGAAAACCGAACATTTCCTGCTGCTACTTGCTTCACATTAAAAGCATTCAACCAGCGAAACACGGACGACTTTTATTGTGAAGTAGTCACAGGAAACACTGTATATTTGTATATTTCATCAAACATGCTACAAAACAAGACAGGTGCCATTTTTTGTCAGCAGATCAGTTTTAAATAAAGCAGGGAGTAATAGAACAATGAGAGCTACAGGCTGCAGACCTCCAACTGGGGAAATGGCTTCTTTATCAAAACAACATCTGTTTGTTTGGCTGCACTGTAAACAAATACACCAGTCGCTCTTCTGTTATATCTCTGACAAAATTGCTGCTCAAGAGGTGTTTGCTGCCCCCCAGAATCCTGGGACCTGTCAAGTTAAACCGCACAAGTGAGTCAAATCAACCAGGACTGAAATCTTAAGGATTGTAACTTTAACTTGCTTTAGAAATAATAATCCCTTTACCTCTTTCTGTGAACGCATGATTCCCTCTATCTTGGATATGACTGAACAATTCTCCTCCGTCCATGCTGCAGATGAAAACAGTAGAATGGACAGAAGACTCTGTAAAGGCATTAGGACCCAAGATGGTAACAAATGTGGCAGCAGAAGCACGAGGCTGTCCAGGGGCTACATAAAGTTATGATTAAACTTCAAATAGTATATAATCACACTACTATTCTGCCATCAAGTCAATACTGAACATCTCAGTGTTTTGTACAAAATAAGTAATTTAATTAAAGCAGCTCAATGGAACTTTTCATCTTTTCATCACTTTTCGGTCCCTGTGGACAAAATGTTCCCTCCACTTCACTCCCCGCGGCCGAAGCCAAAGCGGCTGAAGCAACTGGAATTCAGCCAGAGCAAACCCCAGCGCTGTTTCGTCCGGTGTCGCGGAAAAATCTGATCCAATGGCAGGCATTAAGAATAACTATTAGAAACTAATGGAAAAAGCCAATCTTCTCGCTGTTGGTCTTGTTTGGATATGTAGGTCATATTGAGGCATCTGTATTAAACTGAGACTGTTTCATAACCAGTTAAAAACTCCATAAAGTACTTTTAAGATACAAATGATAACATTTTTACTTTTTTCCACTTGTTATGGCAAAAAGTTTAAAAAAAACACACAGAGCAACTAATGCAAGCCATAATTTCCAGGAGACATTCAAAGATGAACAATATCCAGGAAAAGAATTCCACTTTTGTCAGCATATGTTATCACTTCTTAAGACCGCACATGCATATTCTATGCTCTAACTGTGTGTGTCTGTGTGTATGCAGAACAGACCACTCCATCACGATGAGGAGGCACTTCCTGCCCTGGTAGAGATTCTCATAAACATCTATGATGGGTACTATGTGGGAGCAAGGTGACACCCTCCAGTGGAGTTCCACCTCCCGTCTGGCTTCTGGGCAGTCCTGCAGCATCTTGAGACACAAACAGCAGATCAACGAACAAGTCAGAAAGCAGGACTAGATTTTAGTTTTAAATGCAGTCTTATAACTCTGCTATTGGTTTAATAAGTTCATATTTTTGTTTGAATTTAGATAAATTAAATACCAGTCTGTGTAGAAAAAAAAAAGAATAAGATATTGACTCAGAATCCTGGCAATATTGATAAGGCTGCTGCTCTGATGTTTGTTTTAAAAGCAATTATGGGGCTCAGGTATTTCACCAGTAAAGGTCAATTTTACCACAGGAACGCTTTGTGTCAATAGAGCTGCTTCATCAATTAATTGATTAGTTGATTGAGAGAAAATTAATCGATAACTATTTTTGCCAAACATTTGCTGGCTCCAGCTTCTCAAATGTGAGGATTTGATCCTTTTCTTTGTCATACATGATAGTAAACATGAGTATCTTTGGGTTTTGGACTGTTGGTCGGACAAAACACGACATTTGAAGACGTCACCTTGGTTGTTAGGAAATTAAAAACGACCATTTTTCGCTATTTACTGACATTTTATAGGCATAACGATTAATCGAGAATATAATCTGCAGATTAATGGATAATGGAAATAATCATTTGTTACAGTCACAATTGCAAATAAGCTCTGTGCCAATAATTACCACCTCAGTGGGTAATGTAGTCTATTAGTCTTGACCTGTTGTGTATAGGTTCTAGAGCATTAACGCTACGTGGGAGCTAAACAAATATCTTTAATTTGTAAGACACATATTTAATCTTTACATTTAATAGCCTACTTTTTATTAAAGCTTATAATCATAAACTTATTTGGAAATATTTGTAACCACTGTAACTACCCCCAATGTACAAAGAGAGGTGATTCAATGGACGTGGCTATTTTGGGTGAAGAACAAGCTGAACACTGTTAATGCTGCACACAAACTAATGACCTTACATCATAAGAAAAAATAACTGCATGCTGAATTTCAGTTGCATTCTTCTGTGATATTTTCACCGCATACATCTGTAGCAACCTCAGGGATGTCAATTTTACAGTCTTCTTTTATCAGACTCTTTCATAAACTGTGATTTATTGAGTTACATTCAGAGGATTTCTTTGACTTAATTATCTGTCTCACACTCTATATATCATAAGAAAGTGTTGCCTCATTTCTGGAATGCACTGCCTTCACATGTCCTCAGAAATGTCAGCACAACGGTATATTTAAGATCTGACAGGGTGGTTTACTGATGTTCAGAGAATCAGACTAGGAAGGCATCTATAACTGGATGTTAAACTACTGTATGTATTTATGCTGTGGACACTTGCCCTTCTTGTCGGTCCAATTTAAGTCAAACTCAAACTATAAATTCGG
>NTHP01000170.1:772292-791190 GCA_003416845.1 Oplegnathus fasciatus | reverse complement strand
ATGGGTGGATCTCTAGCAAGAAATCATACCCGATGAAAGTGGTGACAAATTAGAAGGAACAAACACAGAAATGTGGGAAGGGTGGGAGACATTTGTTTCTCATCCTAAAAAACTGCAATTGAAGTCTGCACAAATATGTGTCTCTGCACAATAACCTGAATGAGAGACAAACAAATAACCACATACTTCTATAAAAGACACAAGACCAGGGAAAAAGATTGGTCCTTTGCTAGTTTCTCCACTTTGTTACACGTCTCAAAACACCTTCACTGCCAAATAAAAGCTGAGAGCACGCTATCTGCATGACACCTTGTCCTGCTGTACCACACCAGACGTCATAATCTCTCAGTCATCTCAGGCCTCTCGCATGAGGCTACTTTTAGACACAGGCATGTTCCCCTCTCTCTTTCTGGATGGCAACATTTGGAGAGGAAAAGTCAACACTCCTCTTTCAAAACAGACACTTCAAAACGGTAGACCAAAGCTACTGGACAATATATAATTTCCAAACTCTGGAACAGAAATTAGACCCTGACAAAGCCGCCTGTTGTGCATGATGCCAGAAAATTACAGGTTTCCATGAGAAAAATCTATAAATCACATGTGATACCAACAGTGACCCCACCTTGGCTCAGCTCTGACTCTAAATACTGCCTGTCACTCGAAATGCACAAATCAGACCAGGTACTCTGCAGTTGGACATGCAGCACACATGCCTTAGGAGAGGCTAATTGATCCCAGAGCAAGGCAGTTAAGTAATATAATCATTTACCTCTCCCTACTGGCTGAAACTGAGACTTAAAAGAGGACACACACTGTCCTGAGGAAAAGCAAGAGGAAACAGTATATGAGAAGCAGATTTTCTAAAATCAAAGATAAGAGAGAAGCATCTGTTAACTTTCAACTCAAGAGCTCAGCTTTATATATTCCGGGTTCGTCCTTGACTGCACTTTCTTTTACCAGATTCTGAGAATGTGACAAAAGGCTGACCAACTCAATGCACGAAGGTTGTTAGTCATCAATAGCCAGGCTTTGATCCTGTTTACTCCACACAAACCCTGAAAAATCTTTCTCTAATCACGGAAATGCCATTAACAAGTTATGCTGGGCACATGTGTATTAAATTTATCAAATGCTGTTTGGTTAATCCAAGTTATTTAAATGTTATATTATATTCAGGCTGTGTAATCTATTCCAAAATGCTGGATTTTACTTTTTAATGGCCTTGAAATCACAGCACAATATACTCCAGAATGACAGCTTATAGCTACAACAAACTAAGGTAAGAAAGAAGGTAAGAAATCATACAGACATTAATATTATTCCACAGCCCTGTTATAATTTGTGGTCATAGTGACCTTTGTCAAATAAGTCAGAATAAACCCAAATCAGGGCAGACAGACTTACTGCTACTTACTACTACTTATAAATACATGCATGTAGTATTTCTAGAGTTGTTGTGCAGACTGTGCAAAGGCCACTGCACCTGGCAGAGGTGATATGACTGGCTCAAGTGTCAAAACTGTGCTCACCACTTCTGACACATCCTGAGAGCTACATGCAAAAACATCCATCTGAATGAGCTCAAACACATCTCAAACTAATATCAAATATCTATCACTGTAACTGGAGGGAGGCTTAACCCACAGTGCTACAGTTTATCCAGTAAATACTACAAACATGTTCTGCTATTTTTACTTTAAAATTATAGGTATTTAATAGCCACAATAAAAAAAGTTCATTTTACATATATAGTATCTATATTATTATACATTTCAGTAACAAGGAAAATCTGTAAGATAACAGTGTGTTTACCTTTAGTGCATACTTTTCTCCACTCTCTTTGTTAAATATTTCCAGCACTCGGCCATTAATCCCCATCCCGAGCACCTGACTCGTAACACTGTAATCGTCTGTTATGACATTCCTTTTGATTTGAAGAGGGTTGTTAAAAGGTTTCACAAAAAGCTGCGGGAAAGGAGCAGAGTTCAGATTAGGCTGCTGTTGGGTCGGGAAAGCCGGCTGGTTCTGATTCGACATGTTCACTATCGGCAGCTCATGAGTGATAGCTGTCCAACAGGTGCGTTTCCCGTCTTCTCTCTCCCTGCTGATGGTTAACTATCTCAGCTAACACCTAGCTCATGTTGTCCTTGTGCGATATTAGCCCACCGCTAGCCGGGGTAGCTGCTCGGCTCTTACTCAAGTCCTCCACAAGCAGCAGCTGTACCGGACTGTCCAGGAAGTCCACTTCCAACTGTGATCCTTGACAGACTGCCAGACAGTTTTAACAACTAGGCCCGGAGTTCACATCGTGTAATGTCACTTATTAAATAAAATGACATAAATAAATAGGATTATCGGTCAAAGGATAAACAAATGACCAAACTTCCGGGATGAAATGGTGGACGTTAAAGCAGCATATCTCTAACAGTCCAACAGGGGCGTGCCTGGGGAAAGGAGGTCGAGGGGCACCCCCACTACCACCCGCCTGCCACCCCAAAATCATGAGTTAAAGAGTTTTTCTGAACAAGACTAGGGCCTAGTCCACACCTACATGGGTATTTTTAAAAAGGATATTCTTCCCCTCCATTTAAAGAAAAAATTCTGTCCACACGACCTTCATTTTACAAAATATCTCCGTCAACACGAGAACACAAGAATGATTCCAAACGCTCAAACAAGCATGCCGGGTCAGTAGGTGGCAATAAGGTCTATGTGAGCATGCGTAGTGAGCTTATTTTCCTTTGGCAGTAGTAACTTAAAGAGGTACTGCACGCTTAAATGTGTTTTTTGATCTGTAAACTGAATGATATGACTGTACTGTGATGAAACACATCAATGCTGGTGTTAATATTGACATTTCTGTCCAAATATATAAAAATCTGCATTTTATGCCCCCCCAACACTTTTTTTTACACTTATTATTTATGTTATATTATATTTATAGTTATATGACAACTTGTCATTAGACCTAGCAGTGCTAACCAAATGTAAACGAACCAGTAGTCCGCCGTTGTTGTTGTTGTTGTCTCAGGCACATGCTCATTACATAAAGCAACAATGGGCATGCGCAAATTCAGGTGAAGGTGCCATTGTTTCTCAAAAGCTCCGTTTTACACCGTTTTCCATGTCTACACGTCAACACTGAAAACGGAGTTTCTGAAAATCTTCACCCTGGACTGAGTTTTCAAAAAGGTGCGTTTTCAGTGACCTTTGCGTGTGGACGAAAGGCCAAAACGCATAGAAAAAGCTACGTTTTAAAAAATACCTGTATGTATGGACTAGAGCTAGGTTGAAAGCTAGTATATGGCTGGACCTTGTATGGATAATGTGCTCCTGAGGACGGGCCTCGCTTTGTTTATGCTCGACGCAATGTCCCAGCACCTCTTGCGTCGAGCACGAAGGCTTCGCCAGTCATTGTGGCGCTTACAGACTCCCTATTTTTGAGATTATGCACCCACCAGTGGTGGAAAGTAACTAAGTAGATCTACTCAAGTACTGTAATTGTACTTTACTTGAGTAATTCCATTTTATTCCACTTTATACTTCTACTCCACTACATTTCAGAGGGAAATATTGTACTTTTTACTCCACTACATTTATTACCAGCGGCAACATTAAAGTGACATGTACATGAATCTATCAATGATTTTAATCCAATGATTCATGTACATTATTATGAAATGGGCCATTCTGCATAATGAGTACTTTTACTTTTAGTATTTTAAGTATATTCTGATGCTAATGATTTTGTACTTTTTGTTAAAGTCATAATCTTGAAGATTTTCATTCAAATAAACATCTGTTAAGTCACTATCTATCGCCGAATGATGCAACACAATGGTGATTGAGTCTATGGCCCACTGATGAAAGCCCTTGCATTTTTGCAGTATTACGACCCGGGTGTCTGTGCCGACTTTCCAATCACAAGCGGTGCACAGTTAGGCTTTTAACAAGGCTTTTAACGCAAGAGACTCGCTCTTCAACTCACGTTTGCAAAGCGGTGTGCTGTTTTTTCTGGTCTCTGCTAGCGTTGTGAGTAAACGGTTACTGTGGCCAAACAAGCAAAGAAAGGATTGATGACTACAGACGATGAAACTTCAAACTGAAACTGAAGTGAGGTCCAAAAACACTCCTACAATTACCAATTATTGCCAAAGGTGCCGCGAAAGACAACAAAATGAAAATCTTCGAGATTATAACTTTAAGTAAAAATTTGAATGCAAGACTTTTAGCCTACATGTAACCGAGTATTTCTACACTGTGGTACTGCTACTTTTACTTAAACCAGCTCTATGGAGTCTCCCATATGTGAACTGGTTATGAAACAGTCTCAGTTTAATACCGATGCCTCTATATGACCTACATAAGCAAATGAGACCAACAGCGAGAAGATTGGCTATACCTGTGTGCTTGAGGCAGACAGGTAAGTATACAGGAATTTTGGGTGTGTTACCAGTTGTGGAATGTAACTCAAGTACTGTAGTACATATTTGAAGTACTTGAGTTTTTCCATTTTATGCTACTTTATACTTCACTACATCTCGTAGAGAAATATTGAACTTTTTACTTTTTACTACATTGCCTTTGTCTGACAGCTTTAATTACTTTTCAGATTACAGTTCGTCATACCCTTCCTCCCCAGAGAAAACCATGCATCTCCAGATTTGGTGATTTTGAATGTGAATGTTTCTGATAAACTGAAGGATCAAGTGTTCTTTTATTCGTTGAGACAACACTCCTGCTTCTTAAGCTAAATAAACTATTTAAACCCCCCTTGGATCAGCTGGAATATGCATTGTCACAAAGCTGAAAACAGGCTGTTTTTCTAATGAAAAGTTGACTTTTTAGAGATACATGGCTCTCACAGTATATAGAGTAGTTAAAATTAGCTCAACCTTAAAAATCTGTAATAAAATGCAACATGCTCATTAATGCAGCAGTGATATTAATCAAAAACATCAAATATAATAGTAAAACACTGACAGGGAGCATTTTACTGCATAAAAGTACATTTTGCTGATAATACTTATATACTTAGTAAGGTTTTGACTACAGGATTTTTACCTGTAGTGGAGTATTTAGCGGGATCTGAATACTTCTTGGTGTTTACCTATAGTTGTCCCAGTATATGCACCCTTCCCTGGGATGGAGTTATAACATTATTACTGACAAGTTTTAAAAAATAAAAATAAACTAATTATTTTCTCATCATGTTAATGTGCTTCACTCGTCCTGCGGAACAAACGGTACATCGCGTTGCCGCGGTACAGTTTCACGTCGGAAATAAATATGTGTAGGACCATCGTACCCAACGAGGAATAGCTGATTTCTGTAAAGCCAATATAAGACATATATCAGGTTATTTCACTGGTGTAGATGCGTTGTTTTATCATTTACGCGCCGATGTAATGAAAAGAGGTGCATTATCTCAGAAGCGGATATGTTGAATTCCTCGCTGTAACTTAGTTGTTTATTTTCTGAGAGGATGTTTGCCAGACAGTTTCGTGTCAAATCCAACACCGCAATCAAGGGATCAGACAGGTGAGTTACCCCAGACTCTCTCTTGTCGTCATTTATTCTTAGCTACAGTTTATGTCATTATATTTATGCAGTGGTTTATTAAAAAACTACTCAGAAAGCTCAACATTAAACGTATCACAGGGCTGCTCCAGACATTAGACCCCACCTGACATTGCTGGAACAAGTCATATCTGGAGCAGTTCTTGTGTTAAGCTTCTGAATGAAATCAGCTCAGTTGAAATATCAATATTTAGCAAGGAGATTGTTTATCATTGTAATATTATCTTGGGATTTTTGTTCATTTAATACAAGTATTTTCTGTCTGCCAATGTCAGTCAGATTCATATTTCTCATCCCTGTCAATTAGGATCACCCTGTGACTGTGTGTGTGTAAATGCAGGCTAGTAAAACCACTGTTAAAGGTGTAGTCTGCAATCCTGGAGAAAGCTCACTGATATTTGAACTCAGTGCTCACTCCCTTCAGTGCTCCTTCAGAAGGCCCCCCCCAAAAAAATTCATGGACGTGGCAACAAGCCCTGATCGATCTGTTGTTTGCTTGTCGTCTTGCGAACAGACCTGACAAAGCCTGAATTCAGATTTTTTACAAATCGGCATCATGATGTAGTTATTTCGGCATCCTTTTGATCTGTTTATTGCAGTTAAATCACAGCAAAATCTGTTTATTTTGGAATCACGCTGCTGTAATAAGCCAGATTAATTCAGCTGACACGAATATTCTTTGATTTTGACACACCAATTATGAAATTGCCACTCAGCAGACACAGATGGAGAGGCAAATATTCACAATAAACACAAATGGGATCATTTGCGGTCAAACTCGGTCTTACGGTCAAAATTGGACTAGAATTGCAGAATCCACCTTAAAAATATCTTCAAATTGGAAAAAAAAAAATACACATTATAGAATATACAACCAATAATTTCAAGTAAGCTGTTCAGTCTGAGGAAAGTATGGGTTATGGCATTATCAGGTTGTGTGAAAACAGCAGAAGGCTGTGTTCAGTTAAAGAGAAAACAGTACAAATAGATTTTTTTTAAAGAAAAGTACTCGAAATCTTGCATCCTTAAAATATGTATCTGTAGTAGTAGTTCTTACTAGTATGACATTATTCAATGACTTAGACTTTTGTTTTTGTTATTACCTTTAGGAGAAAGCTCAAAGCTGACATATCTGCAGCCTTTCCTTCACTGTCTGCTGAAGAGCTGTCTGAGTTGATCCCCAACAAAGAGGAATTAAATGTAGTGAAGATTTATGCACATAAGGGAGATGCCGTGACACTTTTTGTTCTTCACAAAAACCCACTGTTCTTTGAACTGGAGAAACGACTTTATCCGACAGGTAATAAGCTGGCTGTTAAGTTAACATTGAGATGATTGAGTGGATAAAATACTCTAAGCTACTTTAAGTAACTTATCATAACTTTGCATTGTCATATTTTTCAGTGTATGTGCTTTGGCGCTACCCTGCTCTCCTGCCAACATTCAGGACATGGCCTCCTGTGCTGCAGAAGTTGATTGGAGGGGCAGGTACGCTTCTTTTTGTAAGATCGAGACCTGGACGGATGCTTAATACTGTACATTTAGATCGATACCAAGTAACAAATACTGTGTTTTCCCAAAGATCTCATGCTGCCAGGTGTGGTGGTGCCTTCAAGTGGTCTCCCAGATGTGAAACAGGGCGACTGCTGTGCTGTTACAGTAGTGAGCAATCGGTAAGTGATGATAAAAGATTTGCAAAGACTTCTAACATGTTCCTCACAGATTTAAGTGTGACAATGTTCTCCTGGTCGATTGCAGAGCTCCAGTTGCAGTTGGCGCTGCTGCAGTGTCCAGTGCAGAGATGCGCAGTTTGGGTATGAAAGGGAGAGGAGTGTGTGTTCTCCACACGTACATGGATAATCTCTGGTGAGTGGCTCCCATCTTTCCGCAGATTTCAGTCCTGCATTTTTTGTGAATAGACGTCTTTGTTTAGAGGGATCGTTCGACATTTTCTTGCCGAGAGTTAGATGAGAAGGTCGATACCGCTCTCATGCCTGTCCTTTCATTGTGAAGCCAGGAGATGGTTAGCTTAGCTTAGCAAGAAAGACTGGAAACCGTAGGAAACAGCGAGTCTAGCTCAGTCTAAAGGCACCTCTAAAGCTCACCTGCTAACACGTTATATGTTGTTTCTTTGGTCCGTACAAAAACCAAAGTCACTGCCACTGCCAAGAAATAGTCAAGACATAACATTTTAATTAGTGCTCTTTAGAAGTGCTGGTAGGTGAGCTATTTGACCCTGTTTCCAGTCTTTATCCTAAGCTAAGCTAACTGGCTGCTGGCTGTAGCCGTTTATTTACCAGACAGACATGAGAGTGGCATCAATCCTCTCATCTAACAACAAGAAAGCGAATATGCACATTTCCCAAATTGTCAAATTATTCCTTTAATATTGAGATCACATTGTAGATCAAAATCATCCACCCATTTTTTCGTGTTTATTATGCTCAATAAACCTGTAAAAAGAAGAAGTCCTCACTGTGCAGCCAGAAAAAAAAGGTAAGCCTTGTTTTTTTATACACTTATTTTTAGGGCTTTTGGAGACAAATCAGGTCCTCCTTCTTTACCAGAAGCAGAGATTGAAGGACAAGGGGTGAATGGAGAGGAATGTGAGGTCGAGGAGGAAGAGGAGGAAGAGGTTAATAAGTGTGTGGAGGAGGAAAAGCCGAGGCCCGGTGATATGGTCACAGATCAAGCCTGCTCTGGTATTGAGGAGCTGAGTCTGGCTGAGCAGGAGGAAGAGAAAGGTGAAAAGGCCAATGAGGAAGAAGAGGGGAACCAGGATGACCAGAAAGGTATTGTGTTTAGTCACATTTCCCGACATATTTGTTAAAAATGTCAATTAAAAAGGAATTATTTCAAGTTGTGGATTTGGCGTTGAAGTACTTATCGCCACAGTTGCACAAAATTGGCTTTTAATAAGACTCAGCTTCAGCATATGTTCCGTGATCCCAGATTCAAATCAAATTGAGCCATTCACTACTAAATGGTTGCAGGGCAGGCCTGTGGGCTCGCTGAGCTATTTTTCATGACCATATGGTTGTGTTTTGTTGATACAACTGGAGAATAAGATTTTCTGATGTGGCAGAATAGTGTTGTTGAGAGAGAAAAAGATGTGACCCAGGTCATACCTTGATTTCACAGAGATAATGGATGCCCTGCTGTTGCAGTGTTTTCTCCATGCTCTCAAGAGCAGGGTGAAGAAGTCAGAGCTCCCTCTGCTGACCAGTACATTTCTCCGCAACCACATGTTCTCCTGCTGGTAAAGTACAGTTCACCTTTTAAGAAATTCTCAGGAGTGATTGAATTTAGTAGTAAAAATATCTTGTATTATTCCAGCCCAAGTGGAAAGCAACTTGATATCAAGAAATCCAGCTATAAAAAGGTATATTATATATCCAGAATGTGATATTTTACACATTTAAATAGATAATAGAAGTAATATTTATAACTTAGTCACAAAGCATTTACTCAATGTTTTTTTGCAACAGCTATCCAAGTTTCTACAGGCCATGCAGCAGCAGCATAACCTTGTGCGAGTGAAAGAACTGACCAAGGGTGTGGAGAGCATTGTGGAGGTGGACTGGAAAAATCCAGAGTGAGCCAGGCTCTGCCTCAACTTAAAGAAATTCTTGTTGAGATTCAAACTCACAGCCCACCCATATACGCACTGACGAGCCCTTTTGCTTTTCCTTTTTATTGCATTAACACATAGACTGCGCTCCTTCAACGTCCCAGAGCAGGCAGATGTTGAAGCAGCTCCAGTGCAGGATGGAGGGGAAGGAGAAACTCTGTATCATCCTCCTGAGATCACAACTCTGTACTCCGTGTCAGCTCGACTGGAGCCTCTCTTTCTGGACGCAAACAAGAGGTGTGTGTGTGTGTCTGTCTGTGTGTGTGTGTGTGTGTGTCTGTCTGTGTGTGTGTGTGTGTGCGCTTATGTGTTTTCCTAACCCTGGCTCTTGATGCATTCACATGTTTGCATGGCTCGGACAGCAGGGGGACATAGCAGGAAGAGTGGAAGCTTGTGTGTCAGAAAGCATCCACAGGTTTCCCATTTATTTTAATGTGACACTAAACCCCTACGAGCTCCAGGAGGGTTGTCCTGTAGCTGACCTGGACCTCTGACCTCCCTGCGAGGGGATAAGACTATGTAAAGTTGTTTGGATGAGCAGTTCTCGAGAAAGCTGCATGCAGCAATACCGGAGGCCACGCAATCGGGCACGGGCACATTTTGAAGGGGCACTGCACTAGTGTCAAATTATTTTTAATGTTAGGCTGTGTCTGAAATTGCTCCCTTGTTAACTCATTTACTACTCACTGTATAGTAGATACTCAATTGCTTACCTCACTCGATTGTTGTTGGCGGTTCTTTCGAGGTCTCCCCAGTTGAGCCCACTCCCAGACATTTCTGCCTGGACACCTCTTCTCCAGCTGTTCCTGGGGCGACTTCTTTTCCTTGTTCCTTGGGGGTTCCATTTCAGGGCTTGTCGGGTGATGTTTGTGGCAGGTTTTGTGTGGGAGTGTCCAATCAAACTCCACTTTCTCCTTCGAATTTAAAGTCAGTGGGATCCTGGATTGTTCATTTCCACAGGTCCACATTGCTTACTTTGTCTCTCCACCAGATGTTAGTGATAAGTTAATTGATATTTGAGACACTCATGAATCATCACTGTCATCACTGACAGCTGCGGTGTTCTTTGCTTCGATAAAATGTGACGTGTTGCATTGTGGGATTGTTTGTCCTACTGTATAGTTTATCTGGTTTAGTTTATTTGAGAGGAGAATTAGCCAAAAGGCTATTTTTCATCTGTAGTCGCTGGCCAAGTTGTAAAAAAGGCTTCCTAAAATACATCAAAGCAAAAACAAAACAGGGCATGCAGTTTAAAGATTGGAAAAGGACACACGGTTGTTAAAAACAGTAAAAGAAGTAGTGAGATAGTATAGTACACATAGAACGACATTGCAAACAAGCAGGACATATAATTAGCAGCAGCAAAAAGAGAGTTTAGTGCTGACATGTGTATGTATTAATCATCTATGCCTGTCTGATGTGATTTGGAATTATAATCCACTCTCTTGAACCGCTGACAGACCAGGCTGACTGGCTAAAGGAACTTTTCCGTAACAGAATAGTGCAATCTCCTCTTATAGTCCCCCTTGTGACACGATTAGTATTACTTCTTCTGTTGATATAGGCTACAAGTGGCGGTTGAGTTAAGTGATGGGTGACTTTGTGTGCCAGGCACAAGTTTGCATATTTTATTAGGTCATCCCAACTTAAAATCTGATATTTTTTTAGAATTGGTCAGTGATGGAAGTGCTTTGATTTTTTAGGGTTTTTTTCACAGCTTACTAGGACACTTGCATAGAACGGAGCCATAGTTAATGTTATTAGTAACACCAGTAACAGCCCCCCATCTTCTATTATCGCTTAACTCAATCCATGATACTTTACTGCTCCCCCTGTTTTCTCACCAGGCTGTCTGTCTCCAACAAGAACAAGTTGTTCCTCATGTTAAACACCGTGCTTCCAAAATCATTGTCTCCCAGGCCCCAACCTCTCCGATCTCAATAACAGAGCCATCATTCGCATGGTACTCACCATGGCACATGACCTTGAACGCCTCCCTCAACCCATTTTTTCACTCTACTCCCATCTGGTTGTGGAAACAGGAAAAAGGCACGTTTTAGCCAGTGTTTGGTCCCCTCTGCCATAGCGGTGCTAAATTCCATTGCTCGCTATTCACAAAAACACACTTTCTATTTAATCTGTATAAATAGATTTATGTTATGTTGATTTATGTTGTGTTCTGGAGGCACGCATGATGCACACTCTGTGGAAACGTACTTCCCCTTTGGGGACAATAAAATCTATCTACATACCTGCCTTAGTAAACGCAGCTGGGCAGCTCTTTTCCTGTTATGTGCTTCTTATAATACACAACTTCAGAGTCCTTTTCTGTCAAGTAAGAGACATCTTGTGTCCAGTAGATAAACTTTTGAAAGAAAGATATTTGCATATTCATATTCAGGATTTTTCAATGAGGGAGAAGGAGTAGAGTTTTTCAATAGGTAATAGTTTTCTTTTGTGGAAAAAACACATCAGACATTAATAATTATTCCAAGCAGACTGTTTTTAAAGTTTTTAAAAGTTTTAAAGAGTATTCTTAAAACATGTCTGAAAGGGACTTTAAATAGCTATGTTCATATTTTGTACTGTACGTATGTTTTTAGCTTTGTGTATTTTAAAGATCTATCTAGGCACAGGCATTGCAAACTAGCTTAGGCTGTAAATGATGTGATATGTAGCATTAGTCCATGCTGTATACTTGTCCTTATAAAAACAAAAATTAAATACATAAAGTAAATGAATACAAATAGTCTGTTTTTGCCAACTCTATGTCTTTGTTGTGAATTTTTGTTAAACTCAGTAGCATTACAACAGTCTTTAAAAGCTCCCTAAGCTGAAGATACCTTGATTCATTTCTGACATATGCACATTTTTTCTTGTACTTATGTGTGCTTTGGTGCCCGTACAGGAAAGGAACAATACTGCAGCCTACTGAAGTGAGAAATATCGTAACAGAGTATGTGAAGAAGAATGAACTGGTGGATGAAAATAATAAGAAGTAAGTAGATGCTTCAATTTAATAAGATGAAATTGAAGTGCTGTTACCAGAACATATTGTTTTTGTTACTGCCGCCTGAGCATATTAATGGATTTCCATCTCATGATCAAACTCTGTGTGCTCGTCAGCTGACTAAGACAAGGAAGAACCTCTGTAGTTGAACAATACTGAAGAGCTCAGATTGATTTTAAATATAACCACCCGTTTCTTGACGGGCAGCCTTAATGGCCACTGAACAAATATAAAGCCGACCCCAGGCCATGTGATCTTGTTATAATTGGCTTAAATGCTTAAATGTGACTTTGAAACTGAAGACAAAGAGATGGTTCTTTGTAGGTCATGAAAATTGTGTATCTTCTGATGTGAAACAAATTGATAACGAGTGATGAAATTAAATCACATCTGACATGGAACTGACGTAGCTTAACACGGCAGCATGTTCCTTGTTGAGCGCCGTCCATCCACTATGTGTTGTGCTTTTTTCAATGCTTTTCTCCCCTCGTAACAGTTACGTGACCATAAACCCAACTCTGTGTGACTGCTTGCTGGAGAAATCCGAGTACCAGGAGGTAGAGGTTCTCAAGTGGGATGACCTCTTCAGCAGGTTAAGACTCATTTTGTTTTCTTATCTTGTTTTTTTAGGGGACCATGTACAATATAAAACATAAATGTTGCCATTTGATGACTTGTACCCCACTCATGCTTACAGTCTATAGTTGCACCAGATTTGGCCATTTTTTTATCTGCACTCCTTTGGCGGGTATATCCTTAGGCTGTATATACATACTGTGAAATTTTATAGATTCACATTTGATTAAGAAAAAATAGATAAATTGATCATGTCAATATACTGTCACACATCACCAGCATCATTGCAGGATGGACGCAGAATAAAATAATCATCCTAATGCTGGCTGCTGGTTTATAACTGCTGCTATAAAAAACAAGATACACTATTAAAGAAACAATGATGCAGTTCATCATGTTGTTAGTTCCTGTTGCCTTGAGAAAAATCGATTTTGTTCATAGTGACTAATGGAAACGTTGTTGGTGGGACAATCTCAGCAGGAGTTGATAGTACTTGCTGGAAAAAAGCAAAATACCACCTTTTGAATTGCTTTTTCCACTGCTGGGAGTTATTAAAAATTAACGGTGTCATCATCTATTTGAATGATTTCACGAGCAGCGTTGACCTGTCTATGTTTAAGGTATGGATGTTCTAGTGTAGCCCTCAAACTATGCCAGAATTTGTCTTGTTGATTTGTGCAGCACTGTGAAAGACATGCAATGTTTTGCAGTAGTAGCTAAGTCTGCCAAGCAAAATAGACCTCTCAAATTATAGGTAGAAATCACTTTTGTTAGCGAAGAGCATCTGTAGCTCCACTGTAGGTACTGCCACCTTGGGGGCTGTATAAATACAGCTTTAATTTGGAGTTTTTGGTGATCATATGCTATAAATTACTGTGTTAGGTAGACATATGGATAGATTAGCAGACCCAATTCAATAGAATCTCTATGAGTCTCCATCTCTTTTTCATCTCACTTTCGGTGTACATTAAACAATGCCGTCTCATTTTTACAGGACGTTGGGAAGAATGCAGGAGTGCTATCAAGTTGTATTCCCTGGACAAGCTCCCATAAAAAAGAAGGGCCATATTGAGCCCATAGACATCTCTGTGGCTTCTCGAGGGTCCAATAAGAAGGTGACAACTTTTGCCACAATCCCTTAAATTGCCAGCTGTAGATCAGCAGGGGTTTCTTCAAAATTATCTCTACTGATATATGAGAGTTTATTTATAGTTTAGTTATAGAGTATATAAGAGTTTACAGCCATGCTAGCGACTCTGTGAGGCTGTACTTAGGCACAGCGGTGCTTTGAGCTAAATGCTAACTTTAACATGCCCACATGCTTGACAATGCTGATGCTGATGTTTAGCAGGTATAATGTAAACCGTGTTCACCATCTTAGTTAAGCATGCTAACATTTCCTAATTAGCACTAAACACAAGATATCAGTTTCGAGATATTTGGTTTGGATCCCCAAAGTTGTTGCCAGTGATCCTTAGGTGGACATGAATGACTGTCAAATTCCATGATGAGACATTTCAGTCTTAACCACAAATGTCAGCCTCAGTGGGTTTCCATCGACATGTTTTTATGTGTATTTTCCAATTTGCACGTAAAAAACCTGAGTGGAAACGCCAAATATTAGAAAAAATCTCAAAATATTGCAAACAGGTTTTTACACTTGGCTGAGGTGAAAAAGTTGGTTCATCTATAAGAACAAAATGCAGCAAAGTGCAATGGAAACAGACTTGGCGAATGAATGATGTCGTACATGAAGCATGTGACTTGAACGTCCACTGAAGAGACATGTGGAGTGATGTGGAGACTGTAACGTTCATCAAATTAATACATGAAACAAACACAAATGCAACATTTCCATCGTGTTTTCTATGTTGTTTTTCACTGTTTGAGGTTTTACTGGCACTCGTTTAATTTTATCATCTTGTTGCCGCCTCTTCTGCAATGGTTTAATGGCACCTGACTGGAGAATTGGCGCCACCTGCTGTTTACCTCGACGAACCAACTCAAAATAATAGCATAATGATAGTGGATGGAAACATGCATTAATTTGCATTGTCCTATGCCGATTTTCTTGAAATTTGGTTAAGGGACCGGTGTGTAGGATTTAGTGGCATCTAGCGGTGACATTGCAGATTTCGACCAACTGAATACCCCTCCCCTCACCCCTCCCTTTCCAAGCTTGTAGGAGAACCTACGGTGGCTGCCACTTTAATGTAAAAATGCAAAAGGCCCTCTCTAGAACCAGTGTTTGGTTTGTCCGTTCTGGGCTACTGTAGAAACATGGCGGTGCAACATGGCGGGCTCCGTGGACGAGGACCCACTCCCTATGTAGATATGGAGGGCTCGAAAACACAACGATTCTTAGTTTCAGGTGATTATACACTAATGAAAACATAATTATGAATATTATATTCCATTTCTGCCAATAGATCCCCCTAAACCTACACACTGCTCCTTTAAAGCTTGTGCTACATTTTAATGGAAACCTAGCTATTGGTGGCATTATGTGAAAAGTCGGGGGATTACCAAAATGATCAGGATTCATTCTCTGGGGACCATGAATGTCTATTCATTCACTAGTTGTTGAGATATTTTAATCTGGACCAGAGTGGTGGACCGACCAACCCACAAAGCCATGAATTGGCTGATATATGTACTGAGCAGTACAGTTGAAAATTAAACTTGTCTGTGACTATGTAATGAAGACACTGTTTCTGAATGACCACAAACATACCATTAGCATTTCTGTCCTGCAGTATCTTGTTCCATATACTGTATGTCAGTCATATACACAATACAGATTTATCAGCTGTAAGCTAATATCGGTTCTCCATCCTGGCTGATTCATTGCACTAGATCTTACTGTATCCATATGCTACTTGTAGGTCACTCTAATAAAGAACCTGGAAGTGTATGGTTTGGATCCTGCAGCTGTGGCCACTGCTTTGCAGCACAGAGTCCAGGCCAGCTCCGTCTTACAGCCCATCCCTGGGTCCAAGGACAAAGTCCTGGTCCAGATCCAAGGCAACCAGATTCATCAAGCTGGCAATTTGCTGCTAGGTTTGGAACTTAATAATGCTTTAAACATTTACAATTTCTCTCAGTAGTTTCTCTTAATTGCTGTTTTTGTACAAATAAATTCAGTTTGTCTAACCTTTTATTACAATTTCAGATCATTATCAAATCCCTCGCAAGTACATCCAAGGACTAGAAAAGGCTTCAAAAGGAGGCAAGAAGAAGTAGCATTTCAACCTGCCATACCAACCATTTACTGTCTTTAAAGCTGCTTTACTGTATGTAAACACAACAACAACCATTCATGTAATAAAGTTGATTCACTGTCATCTTCTGGACATTGATGAATGGCCTGTGAGCCATAAGACTTTGTTGTTCTGATTTGTGTCCCTGAGAGAATCCAGAGTATTGATCGGATTATTTAAACCAGGCCAGCACTGTTTCACCACAAGGTAATTCGTTTCTGATGGTGGAGAGAATTTTGGGAGAAAACTCTTCTCTCATGTTTAGATATTGAAAACCATTAGATTAAACATTCAGTGTAATCAGTCAAACTTTGATGCCAGTTTAATGCAGTTTTATATTTTCCGCAGCAGTAAAACCATTTGAGAGGATGTTTTTGCTTTACTTTCTCAAATGATTTGAAGTGATTTGTCAACACAAATCTATTTCAAAGTCACACGGTGGCTTGTGACTGTATTCAGTGTTCAGCTTTTAACATTTTATTGACTGTTATAGTTTATAGATATGTTTTCTATCTATACATGTTCTTCACAATTTTGAAAAAAAAGCATAGTTTTACATACAACAATTCTTCTTTTAAAGGTTTTTTTTTTTGGGACATTTTATGCCATTTTTTGACAGCTAGAGAAATGACAGGAAATGAGTGGAGAGACGGCGAATGCAAGCCGGGGATGTTTCAGTTCCAGCTCCACTGAAACTGTTTAGGATCAGGATCCACAGTGTTGGTAAAAGGGTCAGGGCAAATCCAAAAAATCAAAAGCCAAATAAATAGTTCTAATTCAACACATTAATCAGCACATTTCAAAATATGTCATCTTTTTCATGCAAAAACACTGGAGTAAACATGAAGAAACATGGATACAATAAAAACCCAAACCTGTTTTAAACAAGCCAGTATTTTGTGCAGTGTTGCGTAGAATTAAAAACTGCAGTATTTCATGTTGGAGAAGTCACCACACCAAAGGAATTTTTCAATTTCTCCTGTGGTAAATTCTTTCAAGCCCCTCACAGAATTTGCCATAATTCTTCATTTGATTTTAATTGTTTTCGTCAGGTTTTTTTTTTTAGTGACGGACTTTGACTGAGGCTGTGTGCGATTATACAGCCTCAGTTATGTTGAGGTCAGGTCTCTGTGCTGACTAATCTCGTGTTCCATCTGCAAACTTGCTTTATCATGTCTGTAGTGTTTTTGAGGGTGTTTTAATGGTAAACGATGGAATGTGTGCCAGTCTCTTGTTTCCCTGAAGGCAATCAAGATTAACTTAATTTCCGCTGGGGATGGAGAGGGCATGCCCCCCTCTCTTTGTAAAATCTCTCCCTTTAGCCTTTTACATGTGTTCCATTTTTTTTACCGTTTTTTGCTGACCTGGATAAACTAATTTCTGCATTCATATGGAGTAACGGGCCCGCCAGTATTAGGAAGGCAGTCTTACAGTTCCCAAAAAATATGGGGGATCCCCAACTTCACACAGTACTACTGGGCATGTGATATTCAGAAAATTTTATACTGGTTGTATAATCCAGATGATGAATCTCCTATTTGGGCTCGTATGGAACAGTTATCTGCATGCTTCTCATTGCGTTCCGTTATATGCTCTCAATTGCCACTGCCCGTCACCTTCAGTACAAATTCAGTAGTTACACAGTAGGTAAAAATCTGGGCCCAGTTCAGAAAACACTTGAGTCTGCACTGGTCCTCTATTCATGCTCCAATCTTTAATAATCATACGTTTGGACCTTCATTGACAGACTTTCCACTCGGTTTGGCATACCCACTTCCCATGTGTTTCGTTCTTTTCAAATCAGACATTTTGTACCAAAGCAGTTTCCTCACTTCCCAAATCACTCCCCTGAATCACCAACAGACATCTTTTAAACTCTGGATCCACAGCAAAAAACGCCCCATCTCTACTATTGATGGCGTGTTTGACTCTTTCAATTCAGGCCTTCTTGCTCAAACAAAAAATTTATGGGAGGTGGACCAAGGTACTGAGCTGCCAGAAGAAAAGTGGAGCCAAATTTTTGATCTGGTCTACTCATCCTCAATTTGTGCAAGGCATGACTTACTACAGTTCAAGATTCTGCTTAGAATCCACTATACCAATGCTAGATTAGCAGATGTACCCCAATGTTAATGATGCCTGTAATAGGTGTACTATAAACACTCATCCGTTAACCTCATGCATATATTGTGGTCATGTCCCAGGCTATTTAAAACTCTGCAGGATGCCTGCAACATTATCATTGATCCTTCTCAGCAATATTTGGCATTCTGCCAGCTGCAAACTTTCCCATGGTATTGCAAAGGGTTCTGGCTTTCACAATTTTATTGGCCCAATGTCTCATCCTGTTAAAGTGGAAAAATGTTTCACTCCCACTCACGGTAGATGCATTAAAGAGGCTCTACAGTGTATCAAACTTGAGACAGATTCTCCCTTAAAGTCTCCTTGAAAACCTTTAGCAGGACATGGAGACCCTTTCTGGATAGCATTAGTAACTTGGCAGTTCTGCCTGACCCTGTTTTTTTTCCCCCTTCCCTTATCCCATTTTGTATTTATTTGTTTACTAATGCAATTTTATTTATTTTTCAGTTTTATTTAGTTTATATATATGTCTTTTTCTGTTTGTTTGTTTGTTTGTTTTTGTTTTCTGTGTGTTTGTTTTCTTTTGTTTTTCTAACTTAGGGTGTGTTTGGGTGGGTTATGGGCACTACTACAGTAGTTGGGTTGGTGGGTTTGGTTTTCATGGGAGAAAATTCACAGGCCCTAAGCGCATGTGCATTTGGTTTTGTATGTTTATAAACCAATGCAAAAAATGCAATAAAGATATTTGAAAAAAAA
>NTHP01000170.1:703766-759011 GCA_003416845.1 Oplegnathus fasciatus | reverse complement strand
GCTTAGCTTAGCATGAAGACTGGAAACAGGGGGAAACAGCTAGCCTGGCAAAGGTAACCTCTAAAGCTTGCTTAATAACATCGTTAATTATTAGTTTGTTCAATCCATACAAAAACCAAAATGTCAAAATGGCATTTTTACATGTGCTGGAAGGCAGATTATTATCAAGCGTATCTCAAACAATTCCTTCAAATATAAAGCTAATTTAACATATTATTAGTTAATCACAGCCATAAATGTAAGCATAATTTGTAGCATAAAGGTTTCTGTGGTTTAATTGTTGCTGTAAAGTAGGTTTCTTTTCATTCAAAGCACACGATTTCCACCAATCAACTAGTAGGAGTATTTTTCTATTAAATGCCGGCAGAAAAAGTAGAGACTGAGTTTTAGGATACGCAGTGAACTCAGGAGATGCTGCTGCCAGTCACTGATCCATCAGACAGGCCACAGTACGTCATCATGCTGAGAGGATTGCACTGCTAAAAAGGATTACACCATTTGACATTTTTCCTGACCAAAACTGCTTAACCACTTTGATTAGAGATCTAAAAAAAAAATACATTTATGACGAAACGGCAGATCAATTCAGAATATTTTTAGGGGACTGATTATGTTCTTGTGGGATTGATGTGGCTGACTCGTGGATAGATGGAAGATTATTTGAGGACAGAAATGTATCACTGCAGCATGTGCAATATAGTATAAATGTCTTTATGGAAGATTTAAAACACTTAAATGAAAACAAATCAAACAAACAAATAAAGCAAAATTGTTATATGTGTTTCCATAACGTCATTATTGGCAGGTGTATACTGTTTTCTGCTGGACAACACTGAAACTTTAATGTGGCAAAAGAAACTTCATGTCACAATAAAAACAATTCATTCAGTTATTAATACAAAAACTTGAATAAATGTCCTTTTAACATATGTTTTAATTTAATTATGACATAGTTAATGCATTCATAAAAAGGAAATATATTTTCTTCATCTCTTTGTTTGATTTTTTTTTTTTTATTTAGGCATTTTAAACATTCCATATATTTTGCCCTGTGAAGATCAGTTAATGGAAGGCATCTATTTTTTTCTACATTTTATTTTAAAAAATGATTCTATTTCATTCTTTCACTGTAAAAGATGAAATTATTTGAATTTGACTGATGTGGAATAGACAAAAGAACCATAAAACCATACATTTCACCTGCCATTAAACCGTAATAGACATGTTTTCTTTATAACACACAACGAAGCATCATTATTATAATTTAAAAATCCAGTTTAGTTTTTTTAGTGTCTCTAGGTTTCAGAACCAAAACTATGTCATAAAATATTGATGAAAGCAAGAGAGAGCCTTTACGCAGATCCCTTCACAGCAAGTTTATGTGTATCTTTAACACCAACTGTATATATAACTATACCCATCTGTGGCTCTACAGCAAGTGAGTGAATATATTGATCTGTTCCAGATTTACTTACTGTCTTCTATCGGCTGTTCTTTGCCATCCAACTCCTACTCACTTGAGCTTATGGAATGATAAATCTCTACTGGATTTTCTTATCATCCACAATATATCGTAATATCTATATTACTGAAGAGAAATGTAGTGTTTCTGCCATCACGCCATCAGTCCAAACATATAAATAAAAGAAGAAAGCCTCTCTGCCTCAGGGTCACAACTGAATATATCACCATGTTTTCTATTGATAACATATTGCAAGACAGCTTATCACGCTATATTGCTTTATTAGTTATCCTACCCTTAATTATGATATTGTGTTATACATTTTGCCTGAGCTATAGACTTTCACTCAAGCTTGTTTTCTACAAACACATAATGCCTCGCTGTATGATGTGAAAGTCACAAGACACAGTTCTCTTTCTTTTAAAGGGATTTTGCAGCACCTTTTTTACAGCCTACTTGATATTTATATGTGCAATCCATACTGTTCAATACAGTGACCCCCAGCTTTATTGAAGCCCCTCGGGCAACTCTTGTCAAATCCCATGTGGCAAAGATCAAACTGAGGTCATTCAGGGGACAAAACCATAAAAAACATAAAGGCTAAAGCCAAAAGCACACAGAAAATTAAAGACATTTGAAATCAGAGGATTGCTTGTCCATGTGATATCACATCTATTCAGTTGAATAGATGTGATAAATGCTCATGCTATAGTACTGCAGCTGGAAGATTCAGCGGCATCTGTTGTCAGTCTACCTGACATGCAAATACACTGACATTGTAAGTGAGATGGGGACATAAATTGTCAGTCTGATTACCACTCTGTCTTTTGCATAATTCATCAGCTAGGTCTCCTTCCCTCTTTTACGCCTGTCTATCAACTATTTTTATTTTATAGCCCCGTCATTCTTAATTAATTTACAGCCATTCTGCTTGGACACATTTTCAAAAGGCGTCTTCGTTTATTAACATTTATTAAGGACTCTCAAGGACAGGGGACGTGTGATGAGTGGCATAGAGAGGGAGCATGTTCAGGGGTTGTGCTCAATTTGGTACAATTAGTACATCATGAAAGTGTCAACCCGTCATTGTTGGTAATCTGTAGCCAGTCTTTACAGTATCTTTATTCATACACAAGAATAATAGGCCCTTTGGGTTTTGTTGAGGATCTATGTCTCAGATGCCTTCATTCAATAACATGAGATGTGTTTACTGGGTAAAAATAAAAAGAATTTATGCATGCTGTATTTCTCAGATCCATCCAATTGCACTAAACTGGAAATCTGATGCTGCACTGCCAAATAAATGTGTTATTTTCATGGAAAATTATTGGTTTTTATACAATTTGAGAAACAAAAAAACAAGAATAGACATTTGGGAGGAACAAGAGTGAGTTTGAGAGTTTTTATCACCCTCTAATCTGTAATAAAATTGAACTTAAAGCAGCTATTTTTGTTTTTAAGTTTTGTGTCTAAGTCTGTTTCCCCCTCAAATAGTGTTTCCCAGACCACTGCAATCTATGGTTGGGGTTAGGGCTTCGTTTAGGTTACAGTACAGAGTCAACTGGTTGGGGTTCACAGAACAAATTCATGCCTTCTTACTGTATGTCATCCATTTTCTAATTTCACACTTACTTTGAGCTGCTTATCTACATTAACTTCTCCATTAATCCCTCCTTCTAACTTCCAACTGTACAGCTCCATTTAATCAGATTTGCACACGTAATTGATATGACAGTGTATTGATTTCATGTACATTCTGTCTACATTTTCCAACTTGAAAGTAGACAGATGATTTTAATTTGAAAATAATTCAGAACAGAACGTGAACCACTTCAAAGTAATGAGAGAAATGAAGCTCAGAGCAGCTGATGAACTCTTCAAAGCGTCCTCCTTTTCATGTAGACACCATTTTTTATATATGTACACTGTAATATAGTAGATGCTCCAAAAGTATGCGATATATTATAAATTTCCCAATAAAGAGGTTTAGGGTACAGCAGTCTTTCTGTCCACTAAAGTGACGTGAAAGGAGGGTTCGTTTAACCAAGAAAATCACTCTCCACTAGAAACTCAATAAACATACAACTGATGAGGAAAAAGTAGAAAAGTAGAGAAGTACTTTGATGCAACGGCTTTTATACTGAAGTTGGAAAAAACTAATGTTTGTGTGAATATTGTGTGAATTGGTTTTGTTGTTTACATTTGTGATTTTGGCACTTCCTGCAGAGAAAAATAGCTATCATTATGGCAAAACAGGAAATGGTTTCGGGAAATATATTTATTCGACAACAAGATTTCACTAAAATCTCAACTTGTTGTTTTTACAAAAAAAAAACTGTTTTTGTACGCATTAATCAATTGAGATATAATGTGTTAATTAATCAGCTTTAGAGGTCCTGGTAGGCAGATTTTTTAACCTCTGAACAGAGCCAGGCTAGCTGTTTCCTTCTGTTCCCAGTCATTATGCTAAGTTAAGCTAACCATCTCCTGGCTTCATATTTAATGGACAGATATGAGAGAGGTATCAATCTTCTTGGCAAGAAAGCATTGTTAGACTAATCCCTTCAGAGTGTATACATTTTCATGTCTTAACGTTTTCAATTTGGATAAATTCAAAATGACAAAATATATTGTACAGTGACAAGGAACCAGTTTATATTGCTGACCCATGCCTCTGACTGTGCTTATAGCTGAAGTGCTTTTAGGGTTGGGGGGAAGGAAGGATGGGTGGTTGGCAGGCGGCGGGGGCAGAAGTGGCATATACTGTATATATTTCTCTCGCTGTTGTTCATGGAAATGCTAGTGATGACAGACAGATGGTTTGGAGGGCAGGACCACAGATCGTTTCTGCCTTTGGATGTCCTCGCAGAGTCCAGCTTGGGGACAAATTCAGAACAGCTCTATCTCTCATCCCTCCTCCCGACTGCTCCCAGAGCCCCATATCAGTCGTAAATCTTAAACCTCCCAGGACAGCGTTGCCAATAATGACAAAGCTGCCCCTGTAGGTATTAAAGGACTTTTGCATGTTGCACTCTGTCAACTTCAAGACCTGCAGCTCTGTGTGAGCTGCATCGTGGCCCCTGATAACCCTCCAAATACAAAAAGATAAAGCTTAGAAACAGTTGGTCACTGATGATGATGTTCAAGATGGAGATAAAGAAATGGTACATGCATAAAATAATTAATAATATCGATGGTAAACAAAAAGACCTGTCTCTCCCATTAGTGTGCAAACTTCATATGTCTTTCATTTAATATGATTAAATATGAAACGCTTAATTCTATACAGAACATGCATCATCAACATATCAATTTATATATATTGATATACTGACATTTTGGCAGAGAGTAAAACAGTGAAGTTGAGAACAAAAGGTTTAAAGTTTTCAAGCTGGCCAGCAAACAGAAAGGTTGTGATGTCTAAAGCTACATAATACCTTTAAAAAAAAGCATATACTGTACTCTGCCTTTGGATAATCTTCACTGGGAAAATGCAGCTTTGATATATGATTTGATATATTTGAAAAATGTGATTTAAAGGTAAGCAGAGGTACAACAAATTGCGTGAAGCCCACCAGAGTCAAAAATTGAGACAGCAGTTACTGCGTCTCTGTTAAACTAGTTACTTTTTTGCTTTTAGCCAAAACTAATGTTTTTTCCTCGTCTTGGCTGAATTTATCTTGACAACAAACTTTACCAACTTGCCAGTTAATCAAAATTGATCATTTTAAATCACAGAGACAGGAGTAAAAAAAAGTCAGTGTTGGCCACGCCATGTTTAAACCTCCTTTATTTTGAGCCGACTGCATTGATATTTTTTGTTCCTTGTGTCGCTTGATCAGTAAAAAGAAAAAGTGTATTTCAATCCAGCGCTCCATGGCCTTAATCTGCAGGATTAGGGCATCGGAAAGTTCCCTCCAGTGTGTTTGTGGCCATGTGCACGTGTGTGTGTGCTTGCAAAGCTTTCTTTGTAGGTGACTTGCTTGTGTGTTGCGTGCGCTTCCACGGTTTTGTATTCCAACATAGGTGTGAATGAGTGTATGAACAGTAGTATCCAGAGCCACATGTGCAGCAGGCAGACAGGCAGACAGGCAGGGAGGGAGGGAGGGAGGGAGGTGCCCATGGGTTAAGAGCTAAAGCCGCTTGGCCCAGATGAAGATGGCTCTCAGGCTCTCTGCCAATCAAAGCCCAGCCAACAGCCCACTCTCACTGACAGGGCAGGGAAACGGTGAGTTAGGCCACACGCATACTTGATGTACATGCAGCCTACAGTATATAGTGCAGACATAGCATGGTGCATGAAATGAAACAGAGCCTTATAGAGATAGAGGCAAAGAGTAGGGCTGTTCTCATAGTGCATTTACTTAAATTTGAGTTCCCCTTAGCTCTGTGGAGCATTATAGCATATTTTAGCACATTGTTTTGGTTTTATGGCCCTCAACTTATTGTTTTGGTTCACTCTCACCGCTCTCATACTATCGTTTTTGGCTGCAGCCGGCAGCTGTTTCCAGAGAAAAAGCTCTAAAAGCCGAATGTACACTACCTGCCCAGCATCAAACAGCAGACAGACAAGGTTAGAGACTAGCTGATGAACATACTGCAGTAGAACATTTAGCAGCTAAAAGCCAAACATTTCCCTCAGGAGTTGGTGGAGACCAAAAGACTCCATGTGAATGATAATGTTGCTCTGTATCTGCTGGATGTGTGAATAAGCAGCTGTTTGCTGACATGTTCACAATAAGTACACTTCCTGAGTGGGAGTCGGTAAATGTCACATAATTATGCCATACTTACCAGATATTTGCGAATAAGTTATCGTCAGTCACTGGTAAATTCATCACACAAACTGGACAAATGAAAAAACTACTGCGAGTTGTAAATAATGGAAGCCAACCACTGTTTTGTTAGCAGCCTGGATTAGTGGTTCATCACAGGGCATTACAGAGAGTTGGATTTTATATGGACACATTGACATATTTACCCTAACCATCTGTAGAAGTATCTAACCTTTATTTTTACAGAATAGTTTGCCTGAGTTGTTAACAGGTACACTGAGAAATGAATTAACAGCAATTGACAGTCATTAATAGAACATCAAAACAGATAATAAACAAGTTACAGGCTCAATTAAAGCAGTTGCAGGCAAGTAGAGATCATTCTCAGTGTTGCAAGGAGCGTTTTGATTATTAGGTGGTACTGATTACGTGGGGACCAGAGTTACAGAGCAGGAAACATGAGATATATGTTACATTTTTCCAACAAGGGTTTTAGAGGTTCATAAACCAGTGAAATGTCACAGCTTGTACTGTAAACCTGTGTATCATGGAGCGTGCAACAGTTGATATCTTGTATTTACACTCTGATGGCCATTTGAGAGCTGTTCATACTGTGGAAAGGAAAGCTTGAGTACTTTGTGGTGTTGATGATCCTCTTCTTTATCCCCCTCATGCAAATCCTTAATGTCATGTCTAACAAGTTGTCTATCTTTGTGTTTCTTCTGTTAAATATGCGCCTCTCACTCAGGTAACATGCTTGATTATACTCTAAAATGCCCTCATTGTCCTTATAAATTGCCTCTTCCCCTCATGTGACCACACTGTAACCCTCCTCCAGCTTCCATCTACTGACCAATGTCAGCACAGTTCTCCTTCCCTACATTAGTATTCCTTTCTCCTCCTTCATCTTCCTGTCACTCAAGCATTATGATGGCTTTCTCGTGTGTCTTGCAGTAATTACAATGGAGCTAGAGGAACGCACGATGTTTAAAATATCAGAGAGGCCTGAGCACCGCGGCGTGACACAAGTGAACATGATGCAGTCTGTAGCTGGTGCCAGTCAGCGAGGATAAAGTCTCTTTGAACATCTGCCAAAACTCAGAGATCATCTAACCAGAGATGGGCACACAGTTCACTGTGACATAATGTCAAGCATACAAATACTAATGGTTTGAAAAAAGCTTTTTTCCCCCTCTCCTTTCATCCATTAAATGCCAGTTGTGTTTTTGGCCATGCTAGCTTTATCACTAGGCAGGTGGTGTGGATTAGCGATGCTCTCTAAACTTCAGTATGGAATGATACACGCACCATACAAGAATGTATAATCCAAGGGCTCTTTATCAACCACCTGTACGTCTCTCTTTCTTGTCCATCTTTTCCTTAATTGCTTCATCTTCCAGCCTCTCCTCACTGTGCTCCTCTAATCTTCTTCCTATTTTGTTCCTTTGTCCCCTATGTCCCATCAACCAGCTCTGCCACATCCTTTTTCTTTCTCACTCATTCATCATTTGTCGCAATCTATCATTTCTATTCATTCAGCCACCTCTTCTTGGCAGCACAATACTGTATTCCTTACAATTGGAAATTTCACTGGAGCTCAGGGTTCTTTAGGTGACCCCCATGCAATAATTGCAATTTAATGATAGAAATCTTACTCATTCTCTTGGTAAAATACTATGGTCTGAGAAGAGATGTGTGAAATTGTGTTCCAGCAGAAGCTAAAGTGTGGATAACATCTTAATGTAAAGTTAATTTCCCTTTCCTTTTTTAAACCACAATCCCTACAATTTATAATATATAATAATATTAATAATAATAATGACCACCTTTCACACATACAATGCAACTCAAAGTCTTTTACATCAAGTTATATATATAAAAAACATTTAAACAAATAAAGTAAAAGGTAGCACACAATAAAACAGGGTAGAATAATAGGAATAACATTTTGAATATGATTAAATAAAAGTACTTTTGTTAAGATTCAATAAAAGCAAGGATAAAAACAACTTTAAAGAAAAGGTGAGTCTTAAGATGTTTCTTAAAGAATTTATTGATTTGTGGATATTTATGGGCAGGTTGTTTCATTGTTTTGGTCCATAATAAGAGACGGCTGCCTGTCTATACTTCTTTGTCTTACCTTTTGGTACATTTAATGCTATAGTGTTGGATAATGTAAGGCAGCAGAGTATAGAGAGAGAGACAGTCGGCGGTGCTGAACCATTCAGAGCGTTGTAAACTAGAAATTCAAATTTAAAATCAATTCAAAAAAGAGACAGGAAGCCAATGTAAAGATGCTAAAAATGGATGTACTGTGCTCCCTTTTACTTGTCATACAATTTGGCTATGGAGTGGATGCATGTAGAATGAAAAAAGGTGTTGACCAAGTATTGAACCCTGTGGAATACCATATGAAATATAATGGGATCTGAACCATGCTCACCAGCACTTACAAAAAACTGTCTCCCTGATCTATTGTATCAAATCACTTAAATCAAGGGACCAGTGTAATGAAATAATAAAAGGACAGAACACTACTACTATAGGCAGATGCGTCGCGCGCTTTCACAGAAACATGATTATCATATTCTAAACTAAACTTCATGCTGTGAACTTTTGCCCATTTCCTGGTCAATATCTTGCACATTCCTGCACCAAACTGTACAGCTCCTCCATTTTAAAAAACAATATATTGTACATATTTTATATAATATTTTTTCATATTTTTATTGTTGATTTTTCTATTTTATTTATGTTGCTCGACTGTTGCAGTACTTGCTTTTTACTTACTTTTTTATTTTTATTCTCTTTTATTCTCTCAATATACTATGTTTATTGTTATGCACCAAAGCACCAATAAACCAGATTCTGATTCTGATTCAGATTCTAAAATGAAACAGGCTATCCTAGTGGTTATGCTAGCTAGCTACCTCATTCATCCCATATATGCAAGGCAGCTGGCCAACAAACTTAATGCAAGCTGCTGTGTTCTTGATAACTTCAACTGGGTACTGTCCACCCACCTTACACCCAGTAGTAAGGCTACCAAACTGTAGCCTCTCTACTGTATATTTTAGATTTTAGTCTTGCAAGTGATATTTTCTGACCTATTGTTAGAAATAGTTTTCATTTTTTTTGTCTTGTAGTGTATCATGGGTGAAATAAGAAAAAAAGGTATTTTTGTGAAAAGCAATGTTTTTTAACAGGTGCTAAAAAGTCTAAAGGATGTTGAATGCTGGTGAATATAGTATCTTGGGGTGAAGGGTGTTGTGCAACAATGTACATTTTGAACTCAATATCAGTTGCATATGGCGGTGAAGAAAATTCATTTTGATTTGGCATGTTGTGGAGACTGGAACGGGGGCCAAAGAACCCCCACACTTTTAAAATCGCTGCTCCACCCCTGACTATAGGATACCTACCACTGCCAATGAATCCACTCAGAGAAGCCAAGTGCTTGTCTTTCCCTTTCAGTTTTGTCATTTAGATTTAAAATAAAAAGCAAACTCAAAAGTTACAATTTAGAAAATAGTCACTCCCACACACTTGTCCAGGAGACCAACTTATGCTAACATCAGGGCAGTTCAACTAGTGTGCGTGGTAACGGTTAGAAGCTTGTATTTTAAGTTCACAGAGTTATACAAGTGCAGCCTGCAGCCCTTCCACAGATAATGGGCCGTGACCACACAGGAAAATATAAAAGAGAGAAGCAGGGTGGGGGGGGGGAATAACAAAAGAGGGATGAATACACAGTAATGAAATGGAATCTCGTCTTCCATCTGAAAAGAACATCAAAGGAGATGCTTAATCTCAGGAGGCAGTACTTTGTCATCTGATGTGCATCCCCTCTGTCTCTCAATCTCTCTCCATCCATCCCTCTCTCATGATGAGATGGATGATGATGAACGTGCGTGAGGGAGAGAAAGAGGGAGGGAGGGATGGAGGGAGGGAGGGATAATACCTTCTGAATACATGATGAATGTAGTCAACGGGCTTAAACTGACTGGGGGGCGAGTGGCGCACAGAGACAGAGAGCGTGCATGTGAGTGACACCGAGCACCATCATCAACTCTCCCCTGCAGCCTCTCTCAGTCTCTCCATCCTCCTCTTGAAGAGAGACACAGGGAATCACGCAACAGACAAGACAAGTAAAAGAGAGGATGAAACAGTTCCTTTCTCTACTGCTTTTTTTTTTTTAAACTGAGCTACCAGAGGCAAGAGGAAAGAGGCAGTGAGACGCAGCAGTAAAGCGCATCTTGTCACAAGCTTCAGCCCACCCAAAAGCTTTTCTCTAAGCAACAAGATCAAGAGCCGTGCTCAGTGCGCACAGCCTGAGGAGGAGAGAGGATGCTGAACAACATGACGGACTGCGAGGAGGGAGAGGGGGGACCCAACAGCCAGGGTGAGTGACGAAACCTGCCACAGACTGATGAGAGAAGAGTGTGTGTGTGTGTGTGTGTGTGTGTGTGTGTGGCAGTGTGTGGGACGTGGGTGCGTCCATTTGCGTATGTGTGTGAGTGTCAGCGTGGGTGCTGAATGTGTGAGCACACACGTGTGGGTTAGGGAAAGTTAAGGAAACGAGATTATGTCATTTCAGGAATACGGAGATAAGTGTTGCATCTGCCTCTTCGCGTGTGAAGAGCTGAGAAAGACAAAGATGGACAGAGGGAACTTGCAAACTCTTTCAGCTTATGTCTGAGTGGTACTTAAAAGGCTGACTGGACACAAATATTATGTTGAGAGAATGGAAACAAGTGAAGATGCTTCAGTCAAGAATCCGTCTTCTCCGTGGCACCTTCACTTGGCTCTCATGCTTTGCACCTCACCATCTGCTCGACCAGTTCAGACTTTTTCCTCTTTTCTGCTGGTTCGCTGCTGGCTTTTCAAATCTGTTCGGGTATGGATGAATTTGACATCTTGGTGCAGTAGATGTGTTTCAGATATGATCCGCCAGAGGTTCATATGTCCATGTTGAGCACTTTGAGCACTCTACAAAAAGGTGGACTGAGTGCAGCCCCTGCAGAGCGTCTGGGGAGACTAGCCCTTCACTCCAAACTCATTCATCTCTGCCCATCAAGAGCATCTCACCAGGGGCAATATCTGCCTTTCATAATGGTGCATGTGTGTGGCTCTGACTGTGTATATGTATATATACAGTCTGAGTGTGCCTAAGCGTGCATGCAAATATCTCTTGGAAGGCGCCTTTCCATATATATTGTAATATGTTTAAGATGCAGAACAAACAGTTTCCCTAAAATCTGTTAACCTTCAGTGTGCTTTCATTATTAGAGCCGCAACCATTAATTAAGTAATTCAGTAATTATTCAAGCAAAAATATTCTCTGGTGTCAGCTTCTCAAATGTAAGGATTTGCTTGTTTTTCTTTTGAATGTTTTTAGGTTTTTGACTGTTGGAGACCACCATGGGGTCCGAGAGAGTGGGAATGGCATTTTTTTTTCTTATTTTTTTAACATTTCATAGACTCAATGATTAATTGATTAATCAAGAAATAATTGCCAGATAATGAAAATAATCTCTAGATATTACAAATTTAGTTTTTTCAGTGTGCGTTTCAGTGCTGTAAGGCAGAATTAATCACATACCATTAAGACAAATTAATTTTGAAACCACATGAGTTTTCCGAAATACAATAAGCTACTGAAATGCAGTCTGCATCACACCTTTCTGATAATTTGAACCTAAATCATGTTAGTGTGTGTTGATGATTTCCTTTAAATGTTGACACCTATCACACACACACATATTGCTCCTAATATTGTCTCAGTTTCTGTATTTGTAATATGAAATAACACTAAACATGAAGACAAAGAAGTTCATTTTATTGGAAAGAGTAACTTGCCCTATTGCCAGTTGTTTCATGTGTGTGTGTGTGAGAGAGAGAGGCATTTCATTTTAACATCATATAGTGTGATCACTTGAGGTGTCACAGAGATCTTGGTTGGTTTTGGCTTGTTGTGTGTCTTTGTCTTAATTAGATTTCTTTTCCTCGCGCATCGCAAAATGGGATCTGTTTGGGAATCCATACATGTGCACCAAAGTCTGATGTGTGTTTTCACGAGAAAGACTTTTCTGCCACTGGAGGATTTTATTCTATTGACTTGGCATCCCCCCAAAAAAGCCTGTTGCTGTTTAAAAGTATTAAGGCAGAAAACGGCATTACAAGGACACTTCAGCACATTCACTCTGCAGTGACCCTCCTCCATTCTCTCCATTCATTAACTTAAATAACAGCTTTTACACATTCACACCTTTTAAGGGGAAATATACAGTAACTAGTTGGCAATGTGCACACACCAGTGCTGTGTGAGTTTAATGATGATAAAGTTGTTGTCTTTGTGTTTTCACAAGTGATATTCAGAAATTAATTACAGTGGAGTAGATCATATATGGAAGAATTATAAATAATGAATGTTTAGAGGTTTGACGCTGTTGTCATTTGGGTGCAATGGTTTTGTTTAATTTCTGTTTTTTGTTTTCCTAAAGCTTGCACGCTGCATAGTAAAACACTGCAATTTTTCAGCCCAACCAGACCAATATCACTTTAAGCTATCTCTGGCACACGTTCTCTCTGATACACGCAAAAACACACACACACACACAACTGATACGTGTAATGCACGTGAATAATATGCATTTGTATAATATTTATAATATAATCAATATAACAATATTTCATACAGTGACGTAAGGGCTCTGCGTTTATATGGGCACAATGAAAGGAGAGAAGTTAAATGAGCCTGAGTCCGACACGAGCCCAAGCCCCTCTAGTAACAATAGCACGTATAGAAGAGTCAAAGTCAGCAACTGGCTCAGTAAGTCAGTTATAAACAATATCTAATTTTATGGTATCTAATGTTAACATTAGCTTATATCCAGTCAAATCCAGTCAAAATTCAACCAATATGAACTTGCGGCGCATCCCCACTCTGCTCGGTGCACCGCAGGCGTCCACGCAGAGCCATTTCAAAACATCACATATACAATAATGGCGAGGCGTGTGCAAAAGCTGTTTTTCTGCAATAATGTGAATACGCCATATCTGATCAGGATATGGCTAAGGTAAGATAAGCTAAGCTACTGTAAATTAACTACACAGAAGAGTGCAATTACAAGACAATTAGTATGCTTTATCTACCATGAAAATCCAGAATTTGTGTCCATGTGACCCTGAAACCAAACCAGTTGTTGTTGAGTAAATGTATGTGTGGTACTACTTTTTTTCAAAAAATTCTGCTTTTTTTTAAAGAGATGTCAGACAGGAAATAACAAGAGTCTACAGCCATGCTAGTAGCATTGTGAGGCTGTACTTAGGCACAGAGGTGTTGAGCTAAATGCTAACATCATCATGCTAACATATTCACAATGACAATGCTAACATGCTGATGTTTAACATGTGTGATGTTTACCATGTTTATCATCTCAGTTTGCTAATAATAAGCAAAACACACAGTACACCTGAGGCTGATGGGAATGTCATTATTTTAGCAGGTATTGGTGATAACTGGCTGAAAACCAAACAAACCTAAAACTAAAAGAGAAATTTTGCTTTTCTGTTTAACATCACTTCAAATTAAGACATAAATTACATTCAGCTGCATGAGGCAGATACTGTATATGACAGGAATTTCAACTCCTGTAGTGCATTAGACCACACAACAGAGGGACAATGACCTTTTGCTTTTTAAAGGTCATGATTTGAGCTACAGCATTACACCACAGGGGTGAATAATGAGGTGGCATTCGTGGTGCAAGTGGAGTGTGATCACAATATGAACACAGCACACAGAACAGGAGTACACTAATGACCAAGCTGGGATCCCACCTGCACAGAAATACCATCTCATTATAGTCCTGCCTGTTTTAACAGAGCAGGGCAAGATGACTGATTTACGCGATCCCTGGAGGCTGCACGCTGTCCACTGGCAATAAAAATGGATGAGTTCTAATCAATAAGCTCAACAGGAGTGATTGTGAGGTGAAAAGAGGTATTTGTCAGAGATGATTCAATCCGAACGCAGGTTTTCTCCTAAAAACATTTAAGTTCATTTTGTTTTCTGTAAAAAAAAACAGCTATTGACTTTTCTTGTAAATTACTTTCCTATTCAGCTCCATACCGACGTGTCTACACCCCCTTAAGCTGTCTTGTGATTCATAAATTACTGTCTAATTTGTTTTAAACATCGTGTATTGAGTATCCATTAAGAATTCAATGCCATGTTACATGTTGTGCAGCATGCAGTCAAGGCTGGGAGAACTGATGAGTAGCCTATGAATGAAAGGAGATGTTGCTAAATATAGCAGTCAAAGTTTTTTCTCTTTGTGGGGTCATGCAAATAGATTATACTCAGAGTTACCAGTTTATCGGGTACAGCTCAATACAAATACAAATATCCTGCGATATTTCCCACCTCTGTGAGTCAACTTTTTGGTAATTTATGAGGCTGTAGTTACTGCTTTTCTTGTGTTGGACTGCACAGTGGTAGAAGTAGTATTGCGATCTTTTACTAAAGTAAAAATAGCAGTATAAATTTACTCTATTACAAGTTCAGAAATTAAAAACTTAAACTTAAACTCCACTTTAGAAGCAAAATGTACCTTAAATAACAAAAGTAGAAGCACTTTAATGGTACCATTCAGAATGTTATATTTATCATATATTTATATATTAGTGGAATATTATTATTGATGCGTCAACATATAAGTAGCATTTTGGTGCTGTCATACTTAATTTGAACTACTTTATATACTGTTGGGTTGTTGAATCTATAACAATGCAAATCTGTGAAGTAAATTGTGACTATATTTGTAAATAAATGTAGTGGAGTAAAAAATATAAAATTGCATACGATGGTAATACTCAAGGAAAGTACAAGCAAATGGATACATACAAAAATATAAGACACTAATTTTAATATAATGCAATCTGTTACAACACACCCGCAAACCACTGTGTAATATAAAAAATGACCATAATCAACACCTCTCTGACAGAGACAGAAACTAGCTGTCGAAGTGTCCTTGAGCAAAGCATCTAATCTTCCCTAATGAGGATTGAGCGATACATCCTGAGTGCATCGTGCTGTAAAACTGATCAAACCTACAGTAAAGTGAGTAAAACAGACGGCACTCTCTCCATGTTCACAGTACTGCAGTGTTCACAAGGGCTTACAACGGAGCTGTAGCCACCAAAATGCTGCTTGTATCATGTGGAGCAGCTGGTGCAGGAGATAAACAAAGGTCATGTCAATGTCAAATTTTTGACGGCGTTTATATAAAAGCATGTAATGACACCGTGTGTGGGTAATGCAGGGTCAGAGGTGAGGATTTTATGATCATACTGGAGCTGATAGATGAAAACAAATATACATGCAGAAAATACATGCAAACAGAAAGCAGATGTCATGTACTATTAAAAGTAAAAGAAATAAGTCAAAGCAGCCAGATAAACCCGCTTCATTGTGGCTCTGGACATGCAGACTGATGTTTCAGCTGTCTGACAGCAGCCCAGTACAGCTCCAGTACAAAGCTGTAGAATTACCTTCAGTGTTACGGTTGTAGAAAAATCTTTAATTAAAACATTCAAAGTAAAGTAATTTAAGAGGTGAAGTGGTCGTGTGCAACATCACACAACTTAATGTTCTTGTTCTTGTTACACTAGTAGTGCCTCATCTATTTATAAATGATAAATTAATGATTCAGGTGTAGAAAATGCAACAGTTTGCCATCTCATGATCTATAATCATGTTTTATTTGGCAATAGAGCGTTTATTATCAAGCATCCAGCATTTCTAAGTGCTCCCACAGCTTGTCAGTGCATGTTTTAGATATTTGGATGGATTATTATTTATTTTGTTCGTTCACACATTTGACAGACAGACAGACGATGGCAGGTTTGCAGACGCTGATACCCGTCTCAGTGTCCTTGTCATTTTGGTCGGTCAGTATGAGCTCTGGGGGCAGATGGTCTGGAATTGCCCTCTTAGGGCTGTTTAGAGTGGGAGAGATTAAACCTTGGTTGGAGGTGCGTGCACACACATATACAGAATACAGTATAAACACACTCGCAACACTCTGCATGAAGGGAACACGCTTTTGGCTGAAGCAAACAGCTTCAAACGTCCAGGAACTAGAGAAATGTCCCAGTTGTTTGGTCAGTGTTAAGTAGGGTAGTTTATTAATATCAGCAGTCTGAATGTCTTGATCTATCTAATCGTTGTTTGTTGAGATTTTTCACTCTGGACCAAAGCAGTGGACTTGCTTTATTTGAATAGGCCTGAAGAGGTAAAACTGTCCAGTAAATCAAAGATTATAAGAAAGTTAAAAGAAAAATTACATAACTTTGTGTAGCAGAAAAATGTTTTTTCTTTCTGCTTTTGTATTCTGTTAATGATCTCGTGACCCCTCCGGTTTATCTTGTGACCTTGGGAATAACTGCCTCACAACATGCTGGTCGCTTTTATCAGTCAGTGCACGTTATTGAAATTAATCACTTCTAACAGTATTGTTTTAACTAAATTGCTTCTCAGTCAGCGGAGTCACTCCTGCTCTCCCTCTCTCAGGTGAATGATTAATGGCTGACAGAACAAAGCAGACAACAAACACATCAAATAATTCTCTCAAAGTAATACTCCAGTATTTGGGGGAATATGCTTATTTGCAGTCTGACACAGCAAGTTTTTCATACTTTTGTCATTTTTGACCGAGGCTAATATATTTTAAACTAAGCTTAAACTTGCTTCCAACCTCTGTGCTGAGCAACAATAGGCCAAAAACCTGCAGGACTTGTGGGTGTTCCTTTATAGGAATGCTTCAACATTTTGGGAGGTACGCTTATTCACTATCCTGCTGAGAATTAGATGAGAAGACTCTCTTGTCTGAACAAGTGTACAAACGACAAGTTGTGTTTTTTTATGGGGGTAATGTGCCAGATTACTTCTTGCCAGGTCACGTTTTTATACTTCAGTTTTTGTATATTAAGTAAACAAGATATAACTTGTTAATTAAAGAGCTTTAGAGGTGCTGCTAAGCAGATTTGGTTACCTTTGGACAGATCCTGGCTAGCAGTTTCCCCCTGTTTCCAGTCTTTGTGCTAAGCTAAGCTAACTTTCTCCTGTAGCTGCAGCCTCATAGCTTCATAAGAGTGGTATCGATCTTCTCATCTAACTCTTGGCAAGATTAAGGCGAACAAGCGTATATTCCAAAAGTCTGACATGTATGCATCTCTTGCTCTCCCTAACATAACCGCAGCCCACTGAGATGGACTTAATCTGCTTGCCAGATGTCGTTAGCTCATCCACGGGTGTTCGAATCTGAATCAATTTGTCTGATTGCCCATACGTTAATGCAAAGTGTCCACCATTGTAATTTCACTGAGAGAGAAAGAGGGGTCACCTGACACATTAGCATAGGTGGATGAATGATGCATTTACCAAACCTCCCTCTCCTCCTAATGCAGATGATGATTCATGGTCTTTGCCACGGTCATAGCTGTAGACCACCCACAATATTATCACATTATCAGTATTAACCATAGTAACTGGAGCAGTAGCATCATTATTATGATTTTACTGTAATAAAGAGGAAATTAATCAAGGAAACAACAGCAGTTATTTAAAAATATGAAAAACAGAACGTGAGAAATGTTGTTTTGTTTGTCCAGTTTGTGTGTCATTGATCTTTTGTGTCAATGGCTGAGTTTCAGTGGACATGAGCAGTCATTTCATTGGCATCAGGTATTATCTCATCGCAGAGGAGTGCTGCATTATGTAAAGCTGCTCTTAATGCCATGTAAAGGATTTTAATATTGCTGCTTCATTGTAATTTCACTGATGTATCCTCAGCTGATTTACAGCTTTAATAAACTGGCTCAGAATTGAAAACTCACCGGGCCTTCTGTCTGCAGTATCCAACAGTACTGATACAGGTTTGACATATCAGACTTACCTTTTACCTCCAGCATGTGACAGAGGTGTATTACTGAGGGGGCGGTCTTTGAACAGTGAGCAACAGAAAGATAAGTCATGTCAGTGATTGTCAGTAATCCTCTGACGTGTTGTCCCAACTCTTCAATCACTGAACACTGAATGAAGAGTGTGTCGCACGCTGACTTTAATCCATATAGAGTCAGAAGGTCAAAATGTCAAAGTTGGATTAAGAAGGTCTTGACATCTTGTGCACATGTATGTATGTGGTTCATTTCATTTCGAAATAAACCCACATACATCACATTTACTGTCTTCTTACTGGACGAGCCTCGATACATCAGATAAACGCTTTTAATAACCTGCCGTAGATTACGTAACATCACTGCACTGCTGACGTTGCATGCTGTAATGTTAATGTGTCATCATACTGAGGGGCCTTTACCTTTTTTTGGCACTTTCTTTTGGAAATTTTTGGTTGAAAATAAATCATGTCAATTTGTGTGACATGAGTTTGCTTCCAGGAATAATATGTGAGAGAAATTAGTAATTTGTCAGTGTCTTCCAAAATTAGCTGTACGAGCATCCCCCCCAAAAAAAAGCTCATATGAGTGGGCTGGACGTTAGACAGAGAGAGATCAATTTGAATTTATACCCACTTGTGCAGAGTTGAGGTCACCACTGAAGATGCACTGTTTTCCTGGAAGTAGTATTTTTTTAAGCTGAAGTTCCCAAAACATGGGATCTTTAAAGCTGCATTATTTTTTATTTTTTTTTGGCTGCTTGGGGGCAGCTCAACAAGCTGTAAAGATAACATCGACATATTATCCCCTTATCAAGTTGATATGGTGAACGTGTTATCAAACAGTTGCTTATTCACACGTCCACAGACACGGAGCAACAGTAGCATTCATTAAGAGTCGTGTTTCTGACCAGCTATCGAATGGAAGTCCAATATTTAGTCTCCTTTTAGCTCCATTTTTGGTCTCCTGAGGGAAATATCTGGCTCTTCAGCTGCTAAATACTCCACTGTGTTCACCAGCTAGTCGCTAACTTTGCCTGTCATTGGATGAAAGTGACACTATGAGCAGTGAGACTGAACCAAAACAGTAAAGTTGTGGCCTCAAAACAATCAGTTAAAAGAAGCTATAAAGCTCTGTAGAGCTGAGGGGATTTGCAGAGTCGGTTAATAATTATCTGTGGGTTTATCACTATGAGGGACACCTTTCACATTATGCATAGTCATTTGATCCATTGATAATATGGAAATATTTATAACAGGAGCTTTAACATTAGGGAAAGATCACCTATGTGTAAAAGAAAACAGCAACTCCAGTGTCAAAGTTACTTATTGTGTGCAGCAAAGGCAGACCTCTGGACTGCAAGTTTAGATTTTCATAAAAACGTAAACAGGTCATTTTAAGCATTTGGACAAACTAACAATGCTGCAATTTTCCTGGTAAGAACAGTCTCACATTAAGAGCTATCATGTCTTTCTTGGGCTCCCCTGTGACACCTACTTTCTACGGCACTTTGCAGTGATATGACTCACTGGGGCTTTGATGGCTTTACTAAGACCATGATCGCACTACAGAGGCCGACACTTTGAGATCCAGGAGCACAGCGATTTGACTGGAGAAAGAGAAGTGGGAATAGTGATAGAGCTTTCCTCTAATCCTCCCACTGAGCTACAACATCTCTCCCACCCAGTCGTCTTAGATTGCAGATTATTAAATACAGAGTGATCTAATCCTTCCTTGCTCGTCACTTTCCCTCCCACAGCTCGCTCCCAGCGGTCCAGTCACATCACCCGGTCTGATGAGAGAGAACAGAGAGTGTTTCTGTTTCCTCTCAGTGTTCAAATATACAAAATAATTTCACTTTATTTAGATACTTCTACTGCTAGAGCACCAAATCTGCGGCTGAAAATAGTCCCCAGCAAATAAACTAATTACTCCTCTTTGAGTAACATTTGCTAAGTAAATACAGTGCCCAGCTGTTTTAAGAGATTATCTAGCCTTTTTAAAAATAATGAAAGTATATATTTGTGACCCGTTTTTAAAGATTTACCTCAGTAGGAACAAATGGGGTGGGGAAGTCAGACCAAGGTATTGTTGAATTTGGTCTTTAAAAACAGAATATTGCCAGCCTTATCCTTTAGTAGCAGCTTGCCTAATGTCACTTCAGATGTGTGATTGCGTCAGCGTTAACTCACTGTAGAGTCGATCAGAACAAACACCTCTCTCACCCATACATCCACAGAAACTATTTGATTTGACTCTCACATTGCCAAAGTAACCCTTAATCTGCCTCATTTTACCCAGTTCTTGTATACATGCCCACCATTGCCATGTGAGGGAAAGTGATCCCAGGATCCCTTTCCTTTACGTCATATGGTAAAAATCACCCTTGTTGACCCTCATACACCCTTGAGTGCATCTAGCTGTGTGAATCATTTGATGTTCCCTTGTTGGGGGAAATGTGGAGAATACACAGTAGCTGCCTGGCCTAGAGTCAGGATTTGTTTTCATCCAAAAAGGTACAGATGAGTCAGTCATTACAAAGACTTTAATGTTTCAACCTTTGCTTTTCTCGTATTTTTCTGGAACAAATAAGCTGAGGGGACATTTATTATAGGAAAAAAATGCTTTAGAGCTTGCTCCATTGATGACCTTCTGAACTACAGATAAACCTGCTCCCCACACTCCTGTTCTTGGCTTATGGTTTCTGTTAAATCAAGTGGTCACTGTTGTGTCATCTAGCTGGAATCAACACAATATTTTCTATAGGTGTATGCATTTCTAATCCTGCTTGTGAGCATCAAATGTCAGTTTCAGATACCTTCAAAAACCATGTGTAATATGTTTTTTTAGTGTTGCACATGATTAGTATTGTCCTGAATCTGTGCCTTGCTGATCTTTTTCACCAGGTGAAGCTCAGAGGGAGGAACGCTAATCTGTTTGACACAGTGATTTAGGGGCTGGAAGAATTAGGATAAACAAACAGACCTAACCTTAACCGGAACCAAGTAGTTTTAGTTTCCTTTACTTTAAAACTCCAAAAAACAACATTTTCATTGAGGTAGTTTTGTTTTCAGTGAGATTGAACTGCATTTTTCTTCCAATGATGTAGCGTTTGAGCCTTGACCTTCAGATTAAAACTTTACATACATATATTTATTCGCTTTCTTGCACAGTTAGATGAGCAGATTGATACCACCCTCATATCTGTGCGATAAATATGAAACTACCAGCAGCTGGCTAACGTAGCTTAGCACAAAGCCTGGAAACAGGAGGAAACAGTTAGCCTGGCTCTGTCTGAAGGTAACAAAATCCGCCACTAAAATCTGCACCTCTAAAGTTCTCTTATAAACATGATTACTCTGGTTTGTTTGTTGTTTTTACAAAGCTTTTTATTGGTGCTTTTAAACAGAAAGAGCTCAACTAAGTTAACCGACTGCTGGCAGTTGCTTCATATTCAGCGTACAAATATGAAAGTGGTATCGATCTCTAACTCTCTGCAAGAGAGACAATAAGCGTATTTCCCCAAATGTCAAACTTTTCCTTTAAGATTCATGAATTATGAGAAAGTTGTCACCTAACAGCAACTCTATGTTACATGTGACATATTCTCTGTTATTTTTGATTCTGTCATTAAAGGCGATGGTGCACTAAGGGTGGGCTGTGCTCCACTATGTGGGTGAAGCAGCAGTGTATTGAGCAGATGGAGTAATCAGATTATACAAGTGTAAAAATGTGTGACATCAAGTTATAAATTATAGTTATAAATAGTTATAAATATAATGTTGCTTTCATTTAGTGGAGCCAAATGCCAACCCTTGGCTGTGTATATGCTATACCTCCTGTATTTATAGACTACCTGTAAATGTAGGGCTGTTATGTTGGCTGCTCATCACATTGCATCTTCTCACCACATCCAAGCCTCTCCTAGCTTACAAACATGTGAACAAACACTGGAACAGCATGGTCTCATTAGTTATACAGTGAATGCTTATTTTCCCCACAGTGCTATTATTCTCTTTGGCGAACTTGCTCGATTGTGTTGGAGAGGCAGAGGTGCAAACTGATTTCAGAGGCAATAACATTGTTTTGTTTAACACGAAAAAGCTTCACATCTGGAAGTGTTGAGGTCGCCATTTTTTTTTAGACGCACCATGTCGAGATCTGTTGACGAGTTCATGCGATGAAGTTTATGTACGTCTTGGGACTGGTTCAGTGTTACTAGCGGTGAAATTATATAGCCATCACACGAACATCCAGACTTTATGTAAATGTAACACTTGCTGATGTGAAAGAGAGTTTATAACCTGTAGTAATTGCTACAGGCTACGAGTTTGTCTTTACTATCAAAACAAGACTAAGGGGGGATTGTAGCATCCTGCTAATCTGTGCATAATGACTAACATCTCCTGTGGTTTCAGTTCCTGGCCTCGTGTGTCTCCCGCCCCCTTCATTATCCGTACCTGGTTTTATTACACACCTGCCCCTGGTTTTTGCCAACAGCCTACCCTGTTATATACTCCCATGTTTTCCCTGTTCCCCTGCCAGATTGTCTTTGTTCATCTTTGTGAGTTCATCGCTTCTCCTTGTGTTAGTTTCCATGGTTTTTGACTTTGCCTTGTTCCCAGGTTTTTGGATTTTTGCCGTTTCCCGCCTGGATTTGTTTGCCTTGTTCAGACTGTGTGTGAATACCTGGTTTTCAAGTAAAGACTTTGCTTGTTTTGATCTATTCCTCGTGTCCTCTGTCTGTCTCTGATCAGAACTGTTACAGGGATTTACTAAACCCGTCGCAAATTACTGTCAGGGGTGCAAAATTTAGCATCATCACAATTTAGTGGGATATTTACTAAGACTGCAGATATAAATGAGTCACAATTCACCTGATTTGCATAAAGTGCAGCTACATAAGATTTGATGCGGGGCTGTTTTGACATGTGTTGTGCATGTCTGGAAAACAATGGAGCTTAAAAAATCATGAATCAATGAATGAGTCATAAAAAATCAGTGTGGGAGATTTTTAGTAGAACCTTTAAATTCATTTGACTAGGTTCTGCTACTATTACTTCTACTTAATAAGTATTATTATCATTAAAAAGTCAGGCTGTACTTAGCCCTTACCCTGATTTGAGCTAACTGCTAACATGCTAAAATATTCATAATGACAAATGTCAACATGCTGATGCCAATCAGGTGTAATGTTTACCATGATCACCATCTTAGTGTAGCGTGTTAGCATGCTAACATTTGTTAATTAGCACTAAAAAGCAAGTAAAGCTGTGGTTGATGGGAATGTTATTAGTTTTGCAGGTATTTGGTCATAAGTTAAAATTCTGATCTGATGGGGGCGCTAGATGGAAAGTCAGAGGATCACAAAAGTCAGGAGGATTCATCCTCTGGGAAACATGAACGACTGTACAAAAATTTCATCCAATAGTTGTTGAGATATTTCAGACCAAATTTCAGGACCAAAGTCTCTGTTAGCATGGCCAAAACACTTTCAAAAGAGAGTCTGTATCAAATACAAACAGTGGATATATATAGAGATCCAAGCAGAACGTGCAACATCATTGCTTAACTCAATATTCTGTTCTCATTCCTATTTTAATGGTAAATTTTACATCTAAAGTCGATCCAATTTTTGGCAGGAAGCATCACACTCCTGCTGACTAGAGAGACAGAAACACAGGCAGGCTGGCAACAGACTGTGTGCGACACAGACAGTGAAAGAGTGTGTCAGTCAGGAGATAAATTTAAATTAAACAAATGACTTCATGGAATTAGCTTTAATTCCTCAGTTACAGCAGGCGAGGTGAAAATAAATGAGGTATGTGTGTGGTTGATGTAATTGTGAGGTTGCTGTGCAGCTGATTGGTGCAGTTCTCTCACATGCAGAAGTTAATTTCTGCCTTCCTCTGTGGCCTCCAGCAGCTGCTGGATAATCCCCTTGAGCCTGCGTCCTATTAAGCTTTTAAAAGCCGGTATAAACTGTCCATTTTGTAATAGCCATGTCACATCAAGGGTACAAATCTACACCGCCCACTGCCTTTCATCTGCAAGCTGCGGTCAAGTCGTAGTCACAGCTCTGCCTCCTGCAGCAGCGTCATCATAAATATTCTCAGATCTTGTAATTCCACAGTGATGTCATCTTCCTGAGCTGATCACCTCTTATCAATAAATTGAGGCTGTCTGTCCAGAGGCTAAAACAGGGACATAGACAGAAGGATTATACATTAGTGGCAAACAAATAATTCAAAGCCACTGAACATTTGAGTTTGTCTCAAACTCATCTGCAGATGTTTTGTTTTCTGGGTACATTTACAGTAGGTTCTTTTCTGTATTTTAGCCATTTGCTTGTATGTGTATGTGTTTGTGCGCTGGTCAGATTACTAACTATGTCATAGTTTAATATAGAAGCAGAGCCGAGCTCCAGCTGATGAATTCTTCTCACAGTCTGAGGGTTGACATTTTGTAATGACAGCTCGTTTATTATTCAAAATCTGTAGTTTAATAACTTTTGTGCCCCTTCCCTTCAAGCACTGAATGTGCTAAATCATAAGGGATAGAGCACCATGACTCTGAGGTGGAGGCGGACTCCTTTTCTCTGGGTAATTAAACTTTGATTCTCCTTCCCTGCCTCACTCTCCACAGCAGAGTTCACACTGTAAACTACAGAGATCTGCCAACTCAACCTTTTTCTCAGCTTGACATCTTAGCGGAGCGAACATCTGAGACTTCAGGGTGCATAATGATGATTGTTTATTATTAACATCACGATAAAAGTCTTTCTTTAATCAACAGGTTCTCCACAAAATCAGGTCTGCATCAAATAGCACAGTCAACCTCTGTCTCTGAGATCCTTTTGTGTAGCTGTAGATTTAAAGTACTCCGCAGTTTAAAGGAGCGCTCCACTGATTTAGCATTGCACTTCTATAACATTGTTTGACTCCAGATGGACAGTTTAAAAAAAGAGGTCCAGACTGAAATCTCAACAACTCTTGGATGGATTACTATGAAATGTTGCACAAACATTCATGGTCCCCAGAGGATGGATTCTATGAACTTTGGTGATCCTCTGGCTTTTCCTCTAGTGCCACCATGAGGTTGACATTTTTAGCTTTAAGTAAAATATCTCAATAACTCTTCATATAACGCCATCTTCTGGTCAAAATTTGAATTGTCTGATACTTTGGTTTGTGATCAAATACCTGCAAAACGAAAGACATTCCCATCAGTCCCAGCTGTATTTTGTGTAGCATGCTAACATGTTAAACTAAGATGGTGAACATTATACCTGCTAAACATCAGCATGTTAACATTGTCATTGTGAGCATGTTAGCATGATGATGTTAGCATTTGGCTGAAAGCCTAAGTACAGCCTCACAGAGCCGCTAGCATGGCTTCGAGCCAATCAACTATTACATTTTTTATTTTTTGGCAGAAAAAAGTCTTTCCACTACAGATACAGTGCTTAAAACACAAGATTGAAACCTGCTTTCACTCTCAAATTTAAAAGATCTAATCTTTTCTAACACTGATGTAAGATGCTGTTTTTTAATCTGTAATCTTTAATTAAATATCTGAATATTTACCTCACATTTATATAGCAAAACATGGCTGACTGAGCCATTAAATGCTAAACTTATTTATTTACAATCTAAACTGTCTAATTTCATTAAGACTTTACTTCAGTAAGTCAATAAACCCATCTATCCCTGCGTACACTGAGATACGGGCTGGAAATTAATGCAATTTTGTGTTTTAGTGGTGCTTTAGAAACTGTATGCATGTCTGTGTGTGTGTGTGTGTGTGTGTGTGTGTGTGTTTTAGCGCCTGCACACAGACAAAGGAATACAAAAGAGCTCGTCCTGGGGCAGTAATTTGCTGTGGACATGTTGAATATGGGTCAGATGGGGCGACTCGTCCTGATCTGACCCGCACATTAAAGATAAATTCCCCACAGTACTGTGTGTGCTTCACATGTTCACATCAGCAACACAGCAACCCATCTAACACACTCACTGTGTCTGTTCCCTGGTGCTTTAATGAGCTTCTTCAACTGCTGTTGTTTGTTATGTTTCACATTTGAGTTCATTGCTGTGGCGATGTTTGGCAGATGTAGCTCTGCGTGGCCACTTCACATTAAGTTTTATGGATATCCTCAGGTAACGGAAGCTTTTACAACTGAATACAGATAAATCTTAAGTGCTTTTCACACCCGTATAAACCTCTTAGTTCTCTTCAATAGCAGGAATTAATCTATGTAGGTCACTTTCAGCACTTATAATCTCCCAGCCAGTGATTCTTCTGTGTTGTGTTATCAAAGGGAAACTGTTGTACGTGCTTTGATTTCATCAGAGGTGCACTACATTTCATGGGGCTCACCTAGACTACAGGTAGTCCAAAGTGCCACAGATAGTCAGACAGACGGACAGACGGGAATATTGCTTTATGGGGTTGCTTTGTCAATCACCTTTAAGATATTTCTTGGATTAGTGCCAAGCTACATCTTTTAGCCACTTATGAGCTCAAACAGAGGCTAAAATCCTCAGGCAGAGCACTTCTGGTTGTATCACAATCAAGTATGAAGACCAAAAATGTTTTCTTTTTCCTGCAATACACCTCCCTAGGCAGCTCTACCAGACTAGCTGACTCAGTTCTCTCTTTTAAAACATATTTTTTTCACATGACCTCTACATTCATCCTGTGCATCTTGTGTCGCATCAAAGTCCTACAAAGAATAATAAAGCAGTAAAGAAATAAGATAAAATATCGAGAGAGAAAATCTGATAAAATTTGAATTATATAGAATTATTTTATTACAAAGGCAACAGCAATAAAACTTACAGTATGTCTTACATTTGCTTTTAAATGAGCATAATGTTAGAGCTAGTCTAATACTTGGGAGCATACACTTTATTTCACCACATTTACAATATATTGTAGTGACCTTGCACTGACAGATGAGATCAGCGAGGCTCACACTTTAAAGAGTAAGCATGTCTGATACATACCGCACTGCCATTAAGAGCTTTGTAAACCAGGAGGAAAATCTTAAAATTGATGCTGAAATCCCTTGAGGAGGATTTGAGAGCTGGAGCACTATGGTCAGTTTTTTAAGTCCTAGTTAAAACTCAAGAACATGATCGTCTTTCAGATGCCTGATAAGAGCTTTAAAGAGTCCAGGTCAGAGCAAGTTGTTCAGACTCGGTGCTTGTAATGAGGCTGTAAAACTTCAGGGCAGTATCTATGATAACTCCAGTTGTGCTGAAACAATCAACTAATCGATAAACTGAGAATTAATTAATGACAATTCTACTAATCAATCAGTTATTTGTGTCTATTATCCATGAAATACCAAACCTTTTCTTGTTACAAAGCCTCAAATGTGAGGATTTTCTGCTTTTCTACAGCACGCTCAGCTATCAAGGGGAAATAAATAGTTGTGTGTCATCAGCATATTGTTACATCTGATTCTCAAGTATCATCACTAAAAGGAAGGAATACACACAATTTCATTGGCTGGAAAATACAAGTTTACTTCAGAAGTTTGGAGGTCTTTACAGAGCATGTCAGCAGTCCAATTAAGTCCATGCCTTTGAGCTCTGAGGAATAAGAGGTAGATCTGCAGGAGAAACTCATCAGAAGGAGCAAAGTCAGTCGTGGTGGGGACGGCTTGGTTCATGGTATGTGAGGCTTCACACAGCTGAGCCCTCGCTGGGAGAGCAGATCTTTCCCCTCTGGGCAGGAGGATTTGTGACGAGATGGGTAAAGAGCAGATTTAATTGGGTGAAATTGACTCTAGAGAGTATCTTATCTGTGCACTGTGCAGACAGACGGCAAAAAACGTCTTCAATCTGAATGTATTGTCTGGACATCTACTATAAATGTGGATCTCTATGTATGTACATCCTCAGGCATAAGAGGCAGTATATCTTAAAAGTATTATTATAAAGTACAGCAGCTTTCTATCGCCGTGCTACAGGCTCTGTGATGCTGTAGACACAACATCAGAATGCTAACATGCTGATGTTTAGTAGATGTAATGTTTAGCATGTTCATCAGCTTAGATTATTGTGTTGGCATGAGTACAACTGAGGCTGATTGTCATTAGTTTTGCAGGTATTTAGTCAGTTTATTCTGGTCATCTCCCACCTACAACTTGTTCAGAATGCAGCTGCTAGGCTTTTAATCAACTCCTAAAGATGAGACCACATTGCTTGACCACACCTCCCATCCTTGCCTCTCTCCACTGGTTGCCTGTAGTTTTTAAAATTGACTTTAAGATTTTATTGCTGACTTTTAAAGCTCTGCAGGGTTTGGGCCCCAACTATATTTCTAACTTACTTGTCCCCTATGAGCCTGTACAAAACCCGAGATCCTCAGTTGGGTCCCAAAAGGTGACTGGGCTTTTGCAATAAGGGCCCCTCGTTTATGAGACTCTCTATCTGAGGATCACAGGCTAGCAACTTCAGTGACCTCTTTTAAATCTCGTCTCAAAACCTATTTTTATATAAATCCTTCTTATAGTAAACAGTCTATTTATTTTGTTCTATTTCTATTTTATTTTATCTTATTTCTATTCCACTAGTTTTTGCTTTTATCAGTTCTTTATTCCCCTATTGCTATATAAATGCAATGTTTCACCCTGCTTTCTTTTATTGTTTTAACCATATACCCTGTTTGTAAAGCACTTTGTAACTCTCTTTTGAAAGGTGCTATATAAATAAAGTTATTATTGTGATTATTATAGTTGTTGAGACATTTTAGATGCTAGCATGGCTGAAAAATAAACATCTGCAGCAATTCAATATATTAAAAACACCATTAGCAGAGTGGTAAAAATGTTAGAATAACACATATTGTAACTCTGACACATTGGTAACACTTAATAATAAAGTTATACAGCTGTTATCCAGTTACATAGACCCATGCATTGGATCAGCCTCTCTGAAAACATTTTCTGTTCTCATAGAAATATGAAGCTGCTCAACCTCAACTCAAACGCAGCACAAATGACACCACATGCGTAGAAATGAAGGAAACAACAATGACATGCAAAATTAGACTGATGGTTTCTGTAACCTTATCTGTCAGAGTAATGGGGGATCAATTTGAGGCCTCTGGTCAGCTGGTTACACTCCAAGGTCACTCACCGATTGCAGTGATGGCTGAGGAGGGGGGTGTGGTTTCTAATCTGAGGATAGAAATACACAAGGGAGGTGTGTTTTTGTACAGCTTGTAAATGGATGATTACTGTTGACATTTGGGGGTAAAATACACTGATTGAATAGCTCGGGAAATACAGTACAGCTTTTATTATTGTATGAATGTTCTGCAGTGTAATGAAGGATGTTTATTACACAACACTCCCATGGGTAATATCTCAGGGCCGCCAGCAAGACTCCATCACTGTTTATTCGCTGACTTTGACACGCAGCTTCATCGCGTGATGAACATGAAAATGTTTTTGCAGCTCTTTGAGGGTCAGGAGGCAGAATACAGAGGTTAGTTCCAGACTGTGAAGTGTTTGGTTTGATTGTTCAGCTAATCTACCTCCTCCTCTATGGAGTGTTCAGTATTTAATAAATTAAAAAAAAACATTATGACATAAATAATCATGAATAAATTGTGCCAAATATATGTATGAACCAATAAATTTAGAATAATAATTTAAGAAATCATTAAAACTCAGCCTCATTATTTTAAAAGGTTATTTTATCATTCTTATTTTGAAATCATTTCTCTTAGTAACACATCATAACTTCATAACATCACCATTTTATTTCATAATGTCACTTTTATTGACAGTAGTGTTGTCAACAGGTACCGCCCCCTCACCTTTCAGCCAATCACATGCCCCCCTCAACAACAACATAGCAGGAATATGAACAACTTATACTATACAAAATATGTCACAAACACACACAAATAACACTTATACATGCACAGAGAGAAGTCACACACACACGCACACACACACAAAAGCATTTAGTAAAACATGGTCAAATCGCAATTTTTCAAAAGCTGATTTCACTCTAAGCCAAGAGCTGAAATGAGCTTTAAATGCAGATTTAAAAATCATGGTGGATTACAGAATACTCAGGTGGTTGGCTTCATCATAATCTAAACTACAGCTAAGAGTAGAAATAAAAGACCTGCTGTGACTCTTAGTGTCACAAAATGTAGTTTACTGGCCTCATCACAACAGGTAATAAACAGGTCTTCATTTATTGTCTGCTGCACAGTCTGAGATTAGTTCATCTACATATCTGATATCATTTACAGCAGCTGGAAAAATCCTTCTTAACCTACAACTGAAACAAAAAAAAGTGTTTACATCGTTTACAAGTAATTTTCTTTTCGCATCACTAATGAAGAAGTCCAGAGGAAAGTGGTATTTAGTCTTCAGTTATTTTGAATGTGTTTTGTTCAGGTATTGATAGAAAGCTGATAAAAGCTCTAATCCTTCATGCAAACTCAAAAATGACATAAAATTGAAATGCTTTCTGATCCAATTTGAAAGGCAGTGCATCTTTAGGAGAGCAGTCCTTCGTTCAAAGGATTATGTGCTGCGTGAGAGCAGTTTGGCTGCTATTTGACCCTCCTCTTTGCTTTGAAGATTAGTGTATAATACTGCTGCAGCTTGGGGAATTGAAAGAGACGACTTGATTGTGTTGTTTTCACCAACCAGGAGCTGCAGGATGCCCCCTCATGTGCATACGACTTGTACAGGCTTTTAAATGCCATTGCACTCCAACATCATGTAAGCAAACCTTCGCTGAGGTGAAACTTTAATTTGTTCATTGTTGTACAGGATTCTCTCAGTTTTTGCCGTCACTGCTTTAGAGGCAGAGAGATGTCCCACAATGAGAGGTCATGGTGGTGAGGAAAAGTGTGTCTAAATGCCTCAAAATGTAAACATGAATTCAAGACTGTCAGGATTAAAGAAGAAGTACTCACAGTGCAGACTTAATCCTATTAAGTGAGAGCTACATTAAACTGATATGGCTGCATGTGGTTTTAGTGGCTTACAATCAGAAACTGTAATGAAGCTCTGGTTTGTAGGTCATCATGGCCTCTAAACCTAATACATTAGATGCCATGATTGCTTACTAACCTGACCAGAAGATTTAAAGCTGCTCTAATCAATATTCTTATTTTTACAATTGGTCAAATGTGTAATGCGAAAGGTGTTGCTTCTATTGACGAACCCACAGAGAATCAACCCCCAACTCTGCAGTTTCCCCTCAGCTCTCTGGAGCATTTTAGCATCTTTGTTTTGGTTTTCCGGCCCACAGCTATACTGTTCTTTATTTCTTATAAATCCATTGTACACTACCTGCACAGCACCAAACATCAGACAGACAAAGTTAGCAACTAGCTGGTGAACATAGTGCAGCATTTGGCAGCTAACGAGACAGATCTTTTTCTCAGGGGTTGCTGGAGACCAAGAACAGAGCTGAAAGAGAGTGAATATTGGACCTGCATTCGCTACGTGGCCTGAAACTCGACTCCAAATGAATATTAATGTTGCTCTATGAATAGGCGACTGTTGGCTAACACATTTGTCATATCAACTTTACAAGATGATAATGCGATTAGAGCTTGTTGTGCTGCCCCCAAGTGGCGAAAAAAATCAATGAATACAGATTAAAGTTTTTCTTAGCTGTTTTTTTACAAACACACTGAGCTTCTTTCTTCCTTTGATCACACAGAGGGTCAGCACCAAGATGCTCCTTATCTTGATTAAAATGTTGTGAACAGATAACATAGTAATGGATAAGAACACTGAGCAAAATCTGATACCTGACTTTTCCCGTATAAAAGCCAAGGAAACCTTAGCGAGAGAAACGTTAAGTGCTACCTGATGCTGATCTCCACACATGCAGTACATTTAATTTCAGTAAAACTGCATCCTGCTGAATTATGTAATGACTTAAAACAGTATTGGAGGAATGTTAACCTTGTTTAGCCTCGTCCATCTGTGGAGAGGTTTCCCAGCAGGATTACCCTGCAGGCAGCTTGGTTAATGTGTTGTTTAAATCTGACAATGTGGATAATGCAAGCAGTTCCGATTTCATGCTGTGCAGGACATAGAGTATGTACATATGTTTTTGCTTTAATATCTCATGGCACCGTCAGAAGAAGTTAGCATAGCAGCTGGAATTCAAAAATGAATAAAAACTTCTTTAGTGTTCTTCTGCTGTAGCCTGAGGAAAGTCTCCCACTCACCCACGTGGAAGAAAGGCACGTTGGACCCATTTCCGCTGTTACAGTATATAAATCGACTTTGAGTGTGTGTGTTTGGCCTAATTACATGATGTCTGTGTGCAGCTGTGCGAGTGAAGACGACTCTAAATCGGTATTTCTGTGTTTCAGGTGATGGGAACCCCAAAGAGAGCAGTCCTTTCATCAACAGCAGCGCAGCCAGTGATGCGGAGAAGAGCCAGCAGTATGATGGCAAGAATATGGCTCTGTTTGAGGTGAGGACAGTATTTTAAAAACATACATACATATGGATGTGAAACCACTCTGTACCGCTGTTGCAAGGTCAAAATGTTGAAATTGTGTAAAGAGAGATCTGATTTTAAACAGCTGTCTGAGTTGATGCAGACAGCTTCATATTACCAGTAGATCTCCAAGTCTTATATGACTGTGTGTTTCTGTGTGTGTGTGTTTTGCAGGAAGAGATGGACACCAGTCCAATGGTCTCCTCTCTGCTCAGCAGTCTGGCCAACTACTCCAACCTGCCGACAGGCAGCAAAGAGCACGAAGAGGCCGAGAATAATGAGGAGGGGGCGCGTCCGTCAAAAAAACCTGTCAAGGTAGAGCGCTGCATGTGATCCGTTCATCCCCACCCTGCAGCAGTTTGAACCAGGGGCTTTATCTGGAAAAAAATATATATATATATATATATATATTATATATAAAACATATTGCTGCAACATTGAGATGACTGATACTATCAAATAAGAAATAAAAAATAAAATAAATAAAACTGAATAATATAATTTAATAAAATAGTTAAAGTTCACTTCAAAGGATGTTTTACTTTATGTCTTTGTTTTGTAAGCTGCCAGTGGAGGATCCCACCACATTCTTTGTTTAACTGTTGTCAATTTTAGTTTAATTTCTGCTGTGTTTTACATTGTTAGTCAGTATCCATGACGACCACACTCAAAAACCAAGTGATTTTAGTGCATCCTGTCATTTGTACAGCAAGAACATTATTAGAAGTAGCGGGACTGCGGCTTTTAATTTGATGCAAACAAAGCAGCCTCTAACTGGAGAGAGGGACAGATCAGAAGAGTGGTTGAAATGAAAACCAGCACTCCACACACCACTACCGCTAAGTTATTGCTTGGTATGGTTATTTCAAAGAAGGCTCTTAAGGAGAGCATCAAGGCAAACTTTCCAACAATGACAGCAGTGGGTGGATCGCAGGATGTTGTACACAATTTAGCCCACTTAAGCGCCCTTAATTTATACTTTTGACAAAGCAAACTTTGAGAACCAAACAGTGTTTTCGTGGGACATTTATGTATGGAAATATCATGTAATTACAGGATTAAAGTCTGTGTTCTCTGATGCTTGTTTTCACAGAACCCCTACTGATTTCCAGGGAGAGTATGTGAGGAATTGAGCAAATGTTAAGCAATAGTTGTTGATTTCAATTTTAAGGCCTTTTAACATAGCTTTAATCAAATCATGTTTTTGCCTGTACTTCCGTTTTGTTTCCCCTGGCTGGCTTATCATTTATTGGCCCTCATCAGGGTTTATGTCGGCTCCGCCATCCCGCATTTGCTCAGTGGCGCATAAAACAGGGTTAGTCACACGATAACCTGAATCCTCTCCAGTTTCTCTATTATTGTTGACTTTGTTTGTCTGGAGGATGTGAAATAGACCAATACAAACCCAAACTAATTTTGCTTAATACTTTTTAATATACTGTATATAAAATTATCTTTATTGAATTTGAACAGTATTTCTGCCCTCTGAAATCCCCTCAGTGAAATCCCTCCAAACAACACATTTAAAATGTAAAACAATAAAATAACAGACTACCATATTAACTATAATAAAAATAGTAAACAAATTACACATAGAAATGATATTGACATTAAATGATAAAAAAGTATTTGAGGGCTCATGTGGAAGTGTGTTGTAAGGTGTCACATTTCCAATGAAGGCACTAAAGGCTCGATCTATCAGTGACGAAGTATTTTCTAAAGTGTGACCAGATTTTAAGTGTATGTGATGCAATAGGATTGGTGGCTGAGCTCTCAGTAGAGGGCCATGGATACCAAAGAAAGAGCGGATGTATACATTTTACCTATTAAGAACAATTTCAGGTGTGTTACATGCTGATTTCTTTTAATTTCACACCTTACGAATGTACACAGGAGTTGAGTTGTGGTGGAGAGCTGCTGTGTTGCCCCGTGCAGAGCACTGGAGGCAGCGACCTGAGGTCATACATCTGCAGGCAGCGAGCTCATTAGCTGAAGCACTGCTGCCCTCAGTGAGTGACTGGCTGTAATAACCTCACGGATACTGGATATTTCAATTATTCTGCTTTTCAGTCGTCTCAGTGAAGTACGGTTTTCTGTTTCTCTTTCTCATATACTGAAGTACTATACTACAAATTTGAGGTACTTGTACTTCACTTGTGTCTTTTCTTTTCATGCCACTTTCTACTTCTACTCTGCTACAATTCAGAGAGAAATATTGTAATTTTTACTTCACTACAATTATCTGATGGCTTTAGCTACTCATACAGAAAGGACCCTGACACTCTTTTGCACTCATTTGAGAAATTAAGTCTGCAGCGAAAGACACAGACAGAGGTGGTGGTCTCCAGATGCTGACTAAGGGTCAGTGCAATAAGAAGACGCCACTCAGACTCACCAGAAGGATCCTGCAGTGCGGGCAGTGAAGAGCATCACTCTCACCGGCTTTCCCCCGTGGACAAAACACAAGCAGTGACTTTGATCTGTCCGTTCATCTTTCAGCTCCTTCTCATCACACGCCTCTCCTCATAGAGTGCTCTGCAGAATTTAAATGAGGACTCCCAGAGAAGGACAAAGACAAAGACTTAATCAGATAGGCTACATTTGTTTTATTTGGTTTATTTATTTGTTTTGTTTTATGGTATCTTTGGCACACATCGGCAGATATTCATGCAGAATTTGAGAGCTGTTACTCTCAGCAGCAAATTAGTGTAAACTAGTTTTAGGTGTTATAGTTTTATAACTCAGGATTTATGGATAAATGTGTGTAGATATTTATTATGCGGACTAATGTGTGTTTGAATTTGTTGCTGCCAGACAGACAGACAATTTAATTTAAAAATAATTTCTCAATTATTTTGAGGTTCAAACAGAATTGCTTCCAGAAACAATGAGGGAAAAGAAGAATAAACATTTGTCTTCCCACTTCTCTTCAGAGAGGGTACTTAGAGGAAATAGACCCATTTCAAAATAAAGAGCTTGTCTTCCTCCTCTCCGCAGGATTACCATCTCTTTGTGCTTGAAAAGAATAAACCGTTTTCTTCCTGATGAAGGAGTTGGACCTCATTTCATGAATTTAAAAGGCAGAATAGATTTAGGGAGAACAACAACATGCCCCACTGACAGATTATAACTCCCTTTTCAATCTATTCACATGGAAAGTAAGACGAGCTAGACTGAAAACTAACACACAGACTTTGACTGGTCGCGTGTTGTGTTTGTGTTTCTCAGGCTCCACAGCTGGGCACTCTGATGGGAGTGTACTTGCCGTGTATCCAGAACATTTTTGGGGTCATCCTCTTCCTGCGGATGACCTGGATGGTCGGGGTTGGAGGCGTCTTTGGCTCCTTCATAATCGTCTTCATGTGTTGCTCCACGGTGAGTTAAATTGCAGACGTAGACTGTAACTAATGGCTTAGAAAACAGATGTTACATTAAAATATGCCTGTTAAATTCCACAGAGCTGTAAACATCCATCCACAAGATTATATTAATCTAAAATTCCTCAGCACTCGCACACACACACAGTTAAACTACAGCCTTATAATATATAACAGGCTGTATAATTATAATTTGCATTGCACAGATGCTGAAGTGGACATAGTAAATCCTGGCATAAGGCGTTCTGCCAATAAACCCACCAACACCCCCACCAACACCACCTTTCCCCTGTTGGAATCTGTCATTTTGCTGCTCAGGTTTAAAAAATATAATTCGTAAACCCTGTAAGTAACATGACATTTTCATTAAAAAATTATTGATTTGTTTGTTTGTTTATTTGGTTGAACAAGGGGGGAAAAATACCCATCAGAGCTGCTTGAACGCCCTGGTCAAATGTCTGTGTGGTCACGAGCAGCTGCTGGGGATATTCTCGGCATGCAGGAAGGGATTAAGCAAAACTGGAAAATGTTAAACAAAAAGGTGTCGAGTGGCTTCTCACATATTCCTAGACAGGTGTTATATCTCCTCCTCAACTCACCATGAGTTCTCCTAAAAAATACTTAAAACCCACTCTCATGTTTAGGCAGTCCCTGTTAGATGTGGCCAATCTGCAGACCAGAACAGGGTCTGTAGGACTTTTGTGTGTCCCTGTAAAGATGTATTGCATTGTGAATTTGTTGAAAACGTTGAAAACCCTCAGTTTCCTGAGGTAGTCTAAATGCTTTGTGAAATGCAACTCCTCTTATCAGCCAACTTACATAAGTAGTTTATGATGAAGTTCATACACATGAGCTGCATTTGAGGAGTATTTCCTGAAGTTCCACCTGGATCCTCAGTCATTATCCAATGCCTTCGACAGTGTCCACAATGTTTCTACATGAATGTATTGCACAAAGCAACAAAGTAGCAGAAATAAAAATTACAGAAAGTCCTGAATTAAAATTTTCTATTAAAATGACATTGAATATGTATTCGCAGTCAATACTCAGTCAAGATTAGTGGAGTATTTGTTACACTTTTATTTTACGACAATGGTCTCTTGAGATCAAGATATTGTTTTTGTTTTTTCCAGAAGCGTCCTGGTCAGTTTAGAGGATTTTTCTGCCTTCAGATTAGTCAAAGAAGTAAAGAAAGAAAAGAATCGCAGAAAGAAGAAAAGAAGGAAAGAAAAACATTTGTAATATTTTATTAGTTTGCTTCGTTTTGAATATAAAATCTGCAAACTAGCCAGTAATTGCAGTAATCAGATTAATAAGTTACAAGGTCCTTCACAAAAGAATGGAAGAAACCATCAGGAAAGCCCAGTCTCCTTTGGTTTTTAACCTCCTCCTGGGAATTATTAATAGAGACCTACCACAGGATCTCAGGCGTCACTCATATGGGGTTAACAGATCGTAAATATAGTCAGGTGTTATCCAATCGGATCTTGTTAAATTTAAATACTTTAAATAAATAATAAGTTAGTGTACAGGTAACAGTATACTTAACTAGAGCACTTGTTATTTAGTAAACTTTCAGGCTCTGGCTGCAGCTGAGAGTATCACTGAAGTGACAGTATGTGCCTAACCAGCCGTGCAGTCATCCCTGCAATGAACAATTCAACGTGACCAGATGAGTCAGACTCTTGTGCTGCTGGGTGTTTTTCTCTGCTCGCTCCCTCCGCTCATCAAGGCCTCGCTGTCAGCCATGTTTAATTTGACATGCCCACCTGCTGCCTCTCAGACTCCTGTAACCCTCCTCTGTTGCGTGCTGCTTTTTTCCAGACGATGCTCACAGCCATCTCTATGAGTGCCATTGCAACGAATGGAGTCGTGCCAGGTGAGTGGGTATCTGAGGGGGTCTGTTAGTGTGTTTGTGTGAGACAGGGCAGTGCACTGACTCCTCTGTGTGTTTGTGACTCACAGCTGGAGGTTCATATTACATGATCTCGCGCTCCCTGGGGCCGGAGTTTGGTGGAGCTGTTGGGATCTGCTTCTACTTAGGCACCACTTTTGCAGGTGCCATGTACATTCTTGGCTGCATTGAAATTCTGCTGGTAAGTCGCCATAATTTACAAGATATTAGTTAATGCGAACATTTTCACATTATAACAAGGTGAAGATATTTTTTGTCTCACTGTGGCAGCTCTGCATTGATGTGGAGACCAAATGTATAACCTTTTCTTTTATGATTTTTATCTCCTTGTGCTTCCACCCTTCTCCACCATACACCACCAAACCTTGTCGTCTCCTCCTCCCTCTACTTCCTCTGCCTCCATCTTTCCATTCTTTCAGATTTACATCGTTCCTCAGGCAGCCATCTTCAAGATCGAGGGCCTGGAGGGGCCAGAGGCCGAGGCAGCTCTCCTCAACAACATGCGTGTGTACGGCACCATTGTACTGAGCTTAATGTCGCTGGTGGTGTTTGTGGGGGTCAAATATGTGAACAAGCTGGCGCTCGTCTTTCTGGCCTGTGTCATCCTCTCCATCGTGGCTGTTTATGCCGGAGTCATCAAGACCGCCGTCGACCCCCCCGTCTTCCCGTAAGTGACTCATTCATTCGCCGGTCAAAGTCTCCGTTGATGTGACACTGATGCCTTTGTTGGCTTTCTTTACAGCGTCTGCCTCCTGGGAAATCGAACCCTGCTTTCTAAAGGATATGACATCTGTGCAAAGGTCATCGAAATAGATAATGAAACCGTCACCACCAAACTGTGGAGGTCCTTCTGCGACTCCGAGTCCCTCAATGCCACTTGTGATGAATACTTTACCAACAACAACGTCACAGAGATTCAGGGCATCCCAGGGGTCACTAGTGGCATCCTGGCAGGTAAGAGATGCCCCATCAGCGTAAATGACGACACCCTCTGAGGATCAATCTACCTCACATGCTCATTTCAATGCTCCTCCATCTTTTAGAGAACCTGTTTGGTAACTACCTGGAAAAAGGGATGTTCCTGGAGAAGCGTGGGATTGCATCGGACATGGATCCAGAAAGTCCCACAACCAGCTCCAACCGCTTCGTCCTGGCTGACATCACGAGCTTCTTCACCCTGCTGGTCGGGATCTACTTCCCATCTGTCACAGGTTAGCAGCAGATAGGCCACAAATGAATCCACAGTTGTACCATGTTTCAAAAAGCAGATATGTCCGCGCTGAGAACCTGATTATGTGATACTGGTGATATGACCCTGGTGGACGGAGAAGAGAGAAAGAAAAAGAAATACTGCCTTCCCATGCAGGTGTAAGAGCACAAAGCTCCTGATTATTTCATCATGCTCCACTCACAGGTATCATGGCGGGCTCCAACCGCTCCGGAGACCTGCGTGATGCTCAGAAGTCTATCCCCATCGGCACGATTGCAGCCATCACCACCACATCCACAGTGTGTATCCTTTGCTGAGCCAAGGTCAATATAGCTGAAACTATGTGGATCTGAAAGTGCTGATCGATGACTTTTATATAACTTTTTGCATGTTATCATAATAGGGTGTACCTCGCTTCTCGCCCAATGTCGGCTGGGATCGTCTCCAGCCCCCCGTGACCCTCTAAGGATAAGCAGTATAGATAATGGATGGATGGATGGATGGATGTTATCATAATGTTTGGATTTCCAACAATACGATTCTTAACAGCTTTTCCCCAGACATGTCCTGCGTGGTGCTGTTTGGTGCCTGTATAGAAGGAGTTGTCCTAAGAGACAAGTAAGTTCGTGTGAATTTCAAGTAACTTTATTATTATTTTCATTAGGTTTTTTATAGGTTTTTTTGTTTTAATTGTTGTTTTTTTAAACAAAGTCCATATTCAAATCATATCGAACAAAACAACTGACATTCGCCAAGCCCCTCCCCCAAACAGCGATTGTCCGATCATGGCTTAGCAACAGTAACTAAGTATCACAGAGACAGATACTCCATGGACTAGTTTGAATGGTGGTTTCTTTTTTTCACCCTCTCCAAAGCATAAATATTGAAAACATGAACAATAAAGCATAAATCTAACCTCTTTCTTGCTTGTACAAGCTAAGCAGCCAAAATGAAATGACCTTTTCTTGTAATACTTATAATATTAAGACTAATCAACTCTACCTTCAAAGGACAATGCTGTTTCTTTATTTGTATTCCACGTGGATCATCAACTGCTGAGGATGCTGACTTTTTGCCGTGGACATACAGCTTTGGCTTCTAGTCTTTTAGCACAATAATGTGCATATTTAAGAACTCATGGAGCTAACAGCTTAATTAGCCGACTATAGCTGATAAAATCTACTGGACAACTGACAATCGACATTTCAGTCGAAAAAATCAACGGTCGCCAGCTAGAAATGAGAAGCCTGCTTATATTTTATACCTCTGTTTGAATTCAAGCACTCCTTGTTTCAGAAATTACTAAAAATTGCAAGTGGTTAATCTGCCCCCATTTTATAAACTGCATAACCTTTTTCCCCCTCTCTCTTCATTTAACAACCAATCTACAAAAACAAGGCAGGTTGAACATAGTATTCAAAATCCTTATGTGTCTTAGTAGTAGAAAAATCAAATATCTAAAATAAAACATTAAAAACTAAGAAAATAAATTAAAGTACATAGATTGTAAATAATAAAAATTAACAATATAATAAATAAATGAAAAAAATGGAATTGGTCTTCAATTTGAATTAAATGTTTGTACATTTAAGCTCTGTTTGAACAGGTTTACACCTCTCAGCAGTTCTTTTGCAGATTTTAAATTTATATATTTCAGGGATTTACAATATAACAGAAATTCATTACAAAAAACATTAAACATGGATGGGATTTTCATAAATTGGGCTTGTCATTATGAGAAATGTGTTAATCAGCAGATTTTCTAATTTCTCTTTCTTAGCCAGTCCGTACATTACATTCACATGTGATTTGAGCTCAACAGATACATTCTTTTGTCTAAACCATTCTTCCTTTGTTTCCAATATAGTTGGGGTTGACAACAGGAACAACAGTTTTGTCTTCTCCCCACAGGTTTGGTGAAGGGGTCAACGGTAACCTGGTGATTGGGACTCTGGCATGGCCGTCTCCGTGGGTCATTGTGTTTGGCTCCTTCTTTTCCACTTGCGGAGCCGGTCTCCAGAGTCTGACTGGAGCGCCACGTCTCCTGCAGGCCATCGCTCGAGACGGCATCATCCCATTTCTCAGAGTGAGCACACATGTAGTATTCAAATGCATCCCTATCATAAAATCATGAGTGTCTAAGACTTCTCAGGGACAGACTTACACATGTCAACTGGACCAGAACTCCTGTATATTTTTTGTAGCTTTAGACTGCAGAAACAAACATGACTATTACATTATTAAAATCACATACTTTATTTGTACACTGTCCAAGAAGGTGCTATAAAATGTGATTTAATTTAATCCTTTCATGTTGCTGCAGGTGTTTGGGCATGGCAAAGCCAACGGGGAGCCCACCTGGGCCCTTCTGCTCACGGCGAGCATTTGTGAGATTGGCATCATCATTGCCTCCCTGGATTCAGTCGCACCCATCCTCTCCATGTACGTACACTGTAACTTCACACACTCTGTATGCATGTTCACGTTGGGATCCTCCTTTCTGTCTCACTTGTTTGTTTATGTTTCTTTTGCTCTCTTGTCCTTCTCTCTTCAGGTTCTTCTTGATGTGCTACATGTTCGTCAATCTTGCCTGCGCCCTGCAGACTTTGCTGAGGACACCAAACTGGAGGCCACGCTTTAAGTTCTACCACTGGTGAGTTTGTGTCTTTGGCATGCATACGTATCATTGCCATTTAAGGTTAGCTGCTGTGTAATAAAAGGTTATTGTTTTCATAACATGCTATCAAACCATGCTCAGAGGAGAGTGGCACATTAGCACCCATGCATTTGACACAAATTCTAGCAGAAGAAAAATTTCTCTGTGAGATCAAATTTGCTGACGATATTAACCGATGCTGCGTGCACCTGAACCACCATGGGAAGCTGTATGAGTCTGGCAGCAGCAGGCTAAATACAAAACTTTCTATCTACAAGCTGTGGTCATCTAGCCGGGTGTGAAGCTGGCAGAAATTTCCACTTTGACCAAACATGACTGACATGACTTCCTGTCCCCTGCAGGGCTTTGTCTTTCTTGGGTATGAGTCTGTGTCTGTCGCTTATGTTCATCTGTTCCTGGTATTACGCCATAGTCGCCATGGGCATCGCCACCTGCATCTACAAATACATTGAGTTCTGTGGGTAAGTAATCATCATGACAGCATAGGACTTAGGAAGATTGTATTGCAGCAACTAACATCCAATTATTCTGCCAGTGGTTATTTCTTTAGTTGAATGAGAGTGATGGATGTGGCTTGCTTTAATTTACCATACATGCTACTGATAATATACTTACATCATCATGTGCCAACGCATTAATGTGTCACAGAGCTGAGAAGGAGTGGGGTGATGGGATACGTGGCATCTCTCTCAGCGCTGCACGCTTTGCTCTCATGAGGCTGGAGGAGGGCCCGCCACACACCAAGAACTGGAGGTCAGTCCACACATCAAGTTATATCACCTGTTGAGTCTTAAAATACAGTCTTTTTTCTTTACTGAGATGAGTCACTGACTTTGTTTTTCATCAGGCCTCAGATTCTGGTTCTGGTGAGTGTGGATGCTGAGCAGAACATAGAGCAGCCTCGTCTGCTCTCTCTGACCAATCAGCTGAAAGCAGGGAAGGGTCTGACCATCGTTGGCACCTCAGTTCAAGGAACCTTCCTCGACAACTATACTGAGGCACAGAGGGCAGATCAGGTTCGTCCTCTAATCTCTAATACAACTCTTCCTGTGTCTACAAACACATGAACACAATCACAGTTTTTCACACTGCAACTCTAACAGCTGTCTTTTCCTCTCTGTAGTCTTTGCGTAAGTTGATGGAGACAGAGAAGGTGAAGGGCTTCTCTCAGGTGGTCATCTCTTCCAATCTGAGAGATGGGACGTCCCACCTGATCCAGGTTGGAGGACTGGGAGGTCTGAAGCACAACACTGTGATGGTCAGCTGGCCTCGAAACTGGAAACAGCCTGAGTGCCACCAGCAATTCAGGAACTTTATTGGTAAGTCTTTAAAATAAAAGATGTCTTAGATGTTAGCTAATAAATATTAGTTTTATGTGGTTTCTCTCCTCATTCATTCAAACATCTATGACCAGAGAGGACCAGTCCCCTCTGAATAGTCTGCCCAAAGATTCTTTAATTTCTGATGATGAGATTTTTGTGGGACTTGATGGTTGGTAGTTTAAAGATATAATCTCGAAGATTTTCATTTAAATAAACGTCTGTTAAGTCACTATCTATTGCCGAATAATGCAACACAATGGTGACTGAGCCTATGGCCCACTGATGAAAGCCCTTGTATTTGCAGTATTACAACCCGGGTGTCGGCAGCAACTTTCCCAGAAAAATCACAAGCAGCGCACAGTTGGGCTTTTAGCAAGGCAACAGATTCACTCTTCAACTCACCTGTGTGTGAAGTGGTGTACTGTTGTTTCCGGTGTCTGCTAGCATTGTGAGTAAATGGTTATTAAGGTCAAAAAACAAAGAAAAGATCAATCACTACAGACGAGGAAATTGAAACTGAAACCTAAGTGAGATCCAAAAACACACCTGCAACTACCGATTATTGCCATAGGTGCCGTGAAAGTCTTCGAGATTACAACTTTAAGGTACTGTAGGAAGGCAACAGTAAGTATGGGCAATGAACTGGCAAATGAGTAATCAGCTTAAATCGACTTGATTAGATAGAGCCTAACCGATATATTACACAGATATATCAGCATATTTAGCTGAATTTTTCAGTATCTGCCTCAATAATTCAAGCTCTAATGGAGCACCTTATGGATATGTTTTTTTGATATGTAATTAACACCATCACCAGAGAAACAATGTTTATTTGACTAAATATCCCTCTTTCCTGTTTAATGAGATGAATTAAACAAATAAAAGTAAGGTAACCCTTTCCCAGGTCCTTCATTATACTTTATAACAAATCCATTTTTTTCTGTCCCTCTGCAGAGGTGGTTAGAGAGACAACCGTAGCCAGTCTGGCCTTGTTGGTTCCTAAGAATATCTCCAGCTACCCGTCCAATGGAGAGCGCTTCACTGAAGGCCACATAGATGTGTGGTGGATTGTCCATGATGGAGGCATGCTGATGCTTCTGCCCTTCCTGCTGCGCCAGCACAAGGTGGAAAACAAAACACTATGAAATATTACATTTGAGAAAGTTTAATATGATTTTGTCAAAGGAAAATCTTTTTAAATAATGAACACAAGTTACAAAGGACACAGTGTCGAAGGTTAACACTGAGAATATTTTGTTCATCATGTGTGAATGTTCCCGTTTCGTCCCGTAGGTGTGGAGGAAGTGCAAGATGCGCATTTTCACTGTAGCTCAGATGGATGACAATAGTATCCAGATGAAGAAAGACCTCATCACCTTCCTCTATCACCTGCGCATCGATGCTGCGGTGGAAGTGGTGGAGATGGTGAGAGACTTGTCTGACACATAGTTCACAAACAAATCCTGCAGAGAGAGGAGAGGATTTTTGTTTTGGAGGCTTTGTTCTGAGATAAAGACCAAGCTTACTTCCATAATATGACTCCTGTTTCAGTACTTGAAAAATGTCTTTTCGTTTTAAAGCACGACGGTGACATCTCAGCCTACACCTATGAGAAGACATTGGTGATGGAACAACGATCACAGATCCTCAAACAGATGCATTTGACCAAGAATGAGATGGAGAGAGAGGTAAACCAGAACATAATTGGTGAAACCTTAATATGTAAAGAAGGCTCATATCATTTTAAACCACTTTTATAGAGCAACCTGAAATTTATGTCAGCATAGGCCCCTGAAGAACATTAATTTTGACATTTTCATTATCACTCTGTGTGCTCCAAATATCAGCTCTGGGGCAGGAAATTGGTATATAACAAAGTGTTGGTGTCCAGACTTGTTTCCACTGATCTGAGGCAAGACGAAAGAGTGAATTCCAGAGGGAAATTACAAGTTGAACCTAATCTGTTTCCTTGCTTTTTTATAACTATAGATCCAGAGCATTACGGATTCATCCCGTGGGTCCATTCGGCGTAAAAACCCGTCTGCCTTGCGCTCCCAGCACAGCATTGAGGAGGGAGCCAGCGTGGCAGAAAAACCAGAAGATGAGGTAATGCTGCTGTGGCCCTTTTAGGAGAAATAACTTGTTTATTTACAGTATTTCTGTCCCTGTTCCCTCCACACCTGTTGTCTCTCTGTGCTCCGGCTTGGGAAGAATCTTCTTACTATGAGACGGACATGTTTTATCTCATCACAAGAGCAACTCCCACAGCAACTTGTTACTCCTTCCAGTGGCTGCTCAGTGATTTCCCACTGGCTTCCAGAGATTCACCTATGCTGACATGTGTCTCTTCTCTCTCTTTTACCCTGTCACACTGTCATGTCACGGTGTCCCTGTCTCAGTCTGTGGCTGTCTCCAACCCAAAACAGGTACAGCTGATCCACAGTAAGAACGCCTCCACACCAACCAGCCCCACAAGCCCCACATCTCCCGCTGGGCCTGCAGGGGGCGCTACCACCTGGACGGACAACAAGGGTGCAGACAAGGGCCAGACCCTTTTAGCAGCAAACCCGGAGGCAGGCAAAGACCTCTTCAACATGAAGCCGTGAGTGACCTGTCAGTTTCACTCAGCTCAGCATGCTTCACAGGAAGCAGACATAACACATGACATGCACTCAGGAACGTGTGTCAATAGTAAATATTTGTGCATATCGACCCTCGTTCAAGGGTTTAAAGAGATCAATTTTGTTCCTGCGCATGTGACAAACAAAACTTTGAACTTAAACCACAAACAAATGCAGCGTCCTGTGTGAGCATGTGTCCTGTATGTAATTCCGTAATTATTTCCCTCCTAACATGCTGCTGCAGGGAATGGGAGAACTTGTAAGTATTGACATTCTGTAGCGAGACATACTGTGTGAGCTGAGCAGCTAAAAGACTTGATCTGTAAACCAAACCCAATGTGGCCTTATGTGTCTTGCATCAGGAACCAGATCGATGTGAGGCGCATGCATACAGCGATGCGGCTCAATGAGGTCATCACAAAGAAGTCCAAGGAGGCAAAACTTGTCCTGCTCAACATGCCTGGACCGCCCAAGAACCGTGTGGGCAATGAAAACTGTATCCTACATCATACATACAACAAACATACTGTATTATATATATATACAGACGGGTGACAAATTAAAGGAAAAACCTGAATGTTTGACACCTACATTGAAGGGATCCGGTGGCGCTGTTATGCTGTGGGGGACATTTTGCTGCCATGATTTGGGTCCACTTGTCCCCTTAGAGGGAATGGTCACTGCAAATCAATACAAAGTTGTTCTGAGTGATCACCTTTATCCTATGATGAAACATTTCTATCCNGATGGGAGTGGTCTCTTCCAGGATGACAATGCCCCCATCCACAGGGCACGAGGGGTCACTGAATGGTTTGATGAGCATGAAAATGATGTGAATCAGTTGAGTTGAGTTGAGATTCTCATTGTCCCACAAGAGGAGATTCTTTTTGCAGCAAAAAACATAAACACAATGAAAACACTATAAAGCAGTTGAAGACTTTTGGTACTATACATGCAATACAGAATACAATAAAAAGTTCAGCAGTTTATCATATATGAGAATTAAGCGCTCTAATTGCACCAAGGGATAAATGGATAAATAGTTAACTGGAAGTAGCAGATAAATTGTTAACTAAAAGTAAAGGATAAAAAGTTTAAATTGTATGCTAAAAGTAATGGATCAATGGTGAAATTGCAAAAAGTAATCGATAAATAGTAAGCTAAAACAATTCATTTATGGTTGAAATTGTTAGCTAAATGTAATGCATAATTGGTGAAAAAGCAAAAAGTAGTGGATAAATGGTTGAAATTGCTAAAAGTAGTGGATAAATTGTTAGCTACAGTAAAAGTAATAGATAAATGGTTGAAGCGTCCACTCATAGTGGTTGTAGTACAAATGCATACTAACCTAAAAGCTAAACAGTGACAGTTCAGTTATATAAGCAGAAGTATTTTAACAATATCCACTTTTATATAATTAAGAGTGTTAAATCACATCCAGCTTAAAATCAGTTCAAATGCATTGTATTGTGACAACAGTGTGTCGATCATGATTTCATCTGTTACGTGGGTACATCAGACAAAAAAGGTCGGGACCCACTGCTCTACAGCATGTTGTATAACATATTGCTTGATTCTATACTTTAATGTCATGTAAGAAAACTACGTTCCTTCACTGCTGATTGTCTCTCAGACATGGAGTTCCTTGAGGTGCTCACTGAGGGTCTCAATCGGGTCCTCCTGGTGCGTGGAGGTGGACGTGAGGTGATCACCATCTACTCCTGAAGGGCTTTTAAGGGCACCTACACGGACTCTGCCCTCTCCTCCCTCTGTATCGTTCCAGGAAAAACCTCACACACCCTCACCACCATATTCATTTAACCTTTTGACCATTTTGAGTACACAAAAAAGAATTATGCAACAGTCACCTCTCTGTCCTCGACTTGTCAGCTCATAACAGCAGATGAGTTTATGGTTAGTTCTGACAGCTTAATTGCAACACAAAAGACTCCAAAAACTTCACTTATTCTGAGAAAATGGAGGGTTTTCAAACATTTATTTCCCTTTTCTGATATGTTAAATCAACTTTCTGCCCTTTCACTTTTGCTCCTGGTCACTTGTGAAAGAGAAACGTCTTATTTTCTGTTATTTATTATTGATATTATGTATGTATTTATTCATCTAATCATGTCTGTCTTTGTCCTGGTCTGTTTTTGTCTTTCATTGTATGGTTGGAAGCACACAAGTTATAATATCAGAGTGCTGGAAATGATATTAATTCATAGTGGAAAAAGGTCGGACCTTCCTATGTTCATGCAATACATTCACATTAATTAATTGGAGTATTAAAAAAACATAGAGGTGGGAGCTGTATGTCAATATGTATATAAATTCCTAAAACAGACAAATAGATTTACCACTAGTTTACCACTAAATTTACATTGCACCATCATACCCCGGCCATGAATATCATGAGAACAACAGTATCATCACTGGCTCATCCTTGTTATGGCAGGGATTTAAATGTATTTCTCAGCATCACTCTCTCACTGACAGAATTTAAAACGATTTGATGCAGATTATCATGGTCCCAAACCTGATTGTTTGACTTCATTATCCCCCCAGTTGGACAGGGATCATATAGATTGAATGGACTCAGTGACATGCTGCAATACAAAGCCTCTGAGCTCAGCGACAGCCATTTTAAATACTGCCCATTCGCTAATCATTTGATGTGTATTACCTCCAGTTATGTAGCCATGTTGTTTCCCAGCATATCCATGTCCTGTGGTAGTTGATCAGTTTGCACTGGGATCTTTAGCTCTCTGTTGTTTTTATATTAAAATATTTGGAGTAAATTCCTCAAAATGTTAAAGATAAAGTAGATTTTGGTACATGATTTCAAGTGACATATGAAATCTGTATTTTATCTAAATTTGTTATCATCACTTGTTTTTCTCTATTGGGTTTAGAAAAATCTCTTCACAACTCTTTAATTAATAACTCCTTCCTGATTACTTACGAACAAAATGTGCCAATATATAATGTAAAAATGTTTTGATACCAACTTTGGAATGAACAGTTGAAAATGTGAATATATAAAATTTTAACTGGAATTGAAATGTACAATTTCAACAGATTTTGGACCAGGCATCTCTATTATTGTTATAGTATGGATAAGGAGAAAGTTAATGATTATAAAATATTAATTATCCTCTTACTTATGTTTGTAAACAAACATTTTACAACATAAATCAGTGTAAGATGTTCATATATACACAAAGATGATATATCATAAATTTAATCTCAGAGAGTTTATTTTTTTAATGGTATGGGTCAAATAAAAAGGTTTAGAAACATAATTTATTTAAATAATTTGAAATATATTGTATTTTATGCATAGTGAGTGCGCAATATTAAAGGAGTATTTTGACATTTTGGGAAATACGTTTGTCTGATTTGAAGTGGTAGATGCTTAACTGGAAACAGCTAGCATGGTTGTGTCCACAGGTAACAAAATCTGCCAACCAGCACCTGTAAAGCTCACTAATTAATATCTCATTTCTTCAATCTATACAAAAACCAAAGTGGAAAAATGGTAATTAGCGGTTGTTAAGTGGGATTGTGTGCGAGAGTATTTCTTCTCGTCTTAACTCTCTGCGAGAAAGCGAATAAGCGTATTTCCCATTTGCTGCTATACATAATGCACGCCATTCGCAAATGTGATGGAATTAGCTGTGTTGTTGAGGCAGACAAATTCAGAATAATATCTACAATTGAGAGAATTATAGATGAATCTCAGAAGGTGCATATTAAACTGCTTTAGTATGATTTATGCATTAAGTCAGATTATCCTGCAGAGTAACTTTCAGACATTTTGGTTTTTTGTGTGGATGTTTAGTTGCTATTTGTGTATAGTTTAGTAATGTTTGAACATACATCACTTCATGTACGTGTGCTGTTTTGTCATAGACATTCACACTTGATTCTGCAAGCATTTCATGAGGTATGACCAGTAAGAGTCGGGCCAGTGTACATTATCTTGCCCCAGAACGTTCATAGTTTATGATATCAGTATGGAAACAAAGCATTTAATATTAATAGTTTATGATGGAAGTTTTTATCCAAACATGTATATATACAGTAGTTTGATTTTATTTCCCTTTTCCCCTTGGCCTAATAATTCTGCATCAATTTCTAGCAAAAGTAACTTGTAAGTATTCTAATTTTCTTCACATTTATTGTATACGTGTATTGTTTTCAATGCCGTAGCATATACAGAACCTCGCCTCATCATACACATATTGATATGTCTTCTTTTTGGTGAATATCTGTGCAGTCCTCAGTGTTTCCCTTATAACTCTGCAAAGTGTGGGTGCAGAACACTAGCAGCAACAAAAAGTGTATTTACTTTTTATTCATAATAAGATGGTGTAGTTCTACAAGTTGATATATTTCGGTCACTGGTCTGCAGACGTTTGGAGTCACAATTTTTAAACTCCCTCACCCAGAAAGTGTGTGTGTGTTGTGACTAAATGCCTGTATGTTGTATGTTTGTGTTTGAGTGAGGACAGTGTATGTATTTGAACAGGAAGATAGAGTGAAGATGGGACATTTGTAAATAGATCTGTGATTTTAGGCTTAGAGATAACACGTGTAATGTGTGTTAATACAGGTTTTATAGATATAAAATAGGCAGTTTGTATTGTCTTTTAAAATGATAAACTTTATTTTATGTTCTACCATGTCTTATGCAATTATGTACGAGTAATGGTTTAAAGAAACCATTTTATATGTTGGCACAAAATGCAATAAATTAAAATCATTTTAATACAACAGTGACAGTTAAAGCCTCTGTCATTTTTTCTTATAGCTTAGAGATTAATTGCATCGCATTGGCTTTATGGTTTTGCAAATGTCAACTGTGCTACAGTGTTCTGTTTGGGATAAGACCACAGACTTTGCCACAGCCACTTGTATATGAAAGTAAGTATTTATGTTGTTCTGAAGTAAAAGGAAACTAGACTAAGGGTGTGTCGCAAATGTTTCGCGCGGTGCGATTACATACAAACAGAATAGACGCAAAGTTGTGCCGGGCGCAAATAAGCAAAATTTGCGTCAATTTATGTGACGCTGTGTCGCGAAAGCCGATCAGCGTTGAGATTCTCCTGACGTCACTGACGTCCTGACGTTAAATCAGAAATGGAGAGAGAAAATTATTGTAGCCATCTGTGGGCATCCAGAGCTCTATGATACTACTTCATATTTACTTACTCATATTTATAATTTTAAGNTCTTGCGGACAGACCTGACAAAGCATGAATTCAGACTTTTTACAAATCGGTATCATGATGTAGTTATTTCAGCATCCGTTTATTGCAATTAAATCACAGCAAAATCTGTTTATTTTGGGTTCATACGCTGTAGTAAGCCAGATTAATTCAGCCGATGTGGGACTTACTAGATACAGTGAATATTTATTGATTTTGACACACCAATTATGAAACTGCCACTCACCGGAGAATATTCGCGGGTTGTGTTTAAATGCGAACAAACACAAATGATCCCGCGGTGAAACGTGTGAGTAACGCAACGCGAAAATTTGCTTCGGTGTGAACATATAAGAGTGATAACGTCAGCATGCTTACATGCACTCATGTGACTGTCTGCTTTGATATCAGGTGTTATCAAAGAAGTTGTATAAATGTATTGTGGGAGACCAACTGTTGCCAGTCTTCTATTCTCACCTTTACCTACTTTTGGAAAATGTTCCAGCCAAAGTCATTGATCTGGAGAAAATGTGCTGAACTGCATTGATTGTGACATGCCAGGTGAAGCATACTATATCACTGACTCCATAATGTAACAGACATTATGTCCCAACCGAGACCAGTTTGCGGAATCAGCCACAATCTCAGCATGACAAACACATTACAATTCACATTGCAACATGGCTTACTGTATCTCTAAATTCTTATGCAGTCTTCTTATGCATGTTTTTATTGTCAGAACATTAAACTTTGTTAGAGGACACCATGTGTGGTAAATGCATTAATAAGTGAGGTGTCAGGTGAATTTACACTTTACAAGACTGTGAATGGATGCAAAGTCATGCTGTATTGTGCTATATAATAACCACAAAAACGCTGATGTATCAGAACTCTTACATGTCTTATTACAATGGTCAAAGTCCACGCAGCAGTGTTTCCCTGCAAGGGGAATATAGCTTGTGTTTGTGTGCAAGAGCAGGCTTGACCAATGCCTTTGACCAGTCTTATCTAAACAGAGATAATCCATGCTGCAAAAGAAATGACTGTCATTTGCTCCGCAGAGCTGTCAGGATGAAGACACAGTCGACCAGCCTGCGAGTGAAGTTACCTGTGTTTGTGTTTGTCACAGAGGTGACTATTGTTGTCTTGTACGCTGCCTTTGTCACCTACGATGAGCACGCAGATGCCAGATTTCAGACCAACAAGACTAACCCCATGGACAATGCAGTGTACAGGGACTACCCTGTTTTTACCGACATACAGGTCATGATATTCCTCGGCTTTGGGTGCCTGCTGGCATTTTTTAGACTCTATGGCTTTGGGGGGATGGTTTTCAACTTCCTCACGGCTACTTTTGCCATCCAGTGGGCCATTTTGGTGCAGGGGTACTTCCAGTTCAGCCACGACGGCAAGATCCACCTCGGAGTGATCAACCTCATCAATGCAGAGTTTGCCTGCGCTGTGGTGCTGATATCTTTCGGGGCGGTGCTGGGGAAGACGAGCCCGTTGCAGCTGCTGGTCATGGCTCTGCTGGAGGTACCAGTGTTTGCAGTCACAGAATGGGCCGTGCTCAAGTATCTGAAGATCAACGATGCAGGAGGCTCTATTCTCATTCACCTCTTTGCTTGCTATTTTGGCCTAGGCGTCACTTTTGTTCTGTATAGGCCTTCCCTAAACGAAGGCCATGCGAAGGAGAACACCAGCTACCAGTCTGACATCCTGTCTGTGATGGGGACCTTGTTCCTCTGGGTGTTTTGGCCCTCCTTCAACTCAGCATTAACCCTGAAAGGAGACGACCAGCACAGAGCCATCCTGCACACCTTCATCGGCCTCAGTGCCTCCACGCTCACAGCCTTTGCCCTCTCCGCCATGCTGAACAAAAACGGTAAGCTCACCATGGCCGATGTTCAGAACGTGACCCTGGCTGGAGGCGTGACGGTCGGGGCATCTGTGGATATGATGATATCGCCTGCCGCAGCGTACGTTCTGGGTATGATTGGCTGCACCGCATGCATGCTGGGCTACAAGTACTTGAGCCCCTTCCTGGCACAGCGCTTCAGGATCCAGGATCAGTGTGGAATACATAATTTGCACGGCCTAACAGGACTTATATCCTGTGCTGCAGGGATATGTGCTATACTGATGGCTACTGAGGAGGTTTACGGCCCCAGTTTGTATGAGATCTTTACCCACAGAGCACCAGTGGAAGGAGACCCTAAGCTGCAGGAGCTCCAGATGTTGGTCCCCGGTTTACAACCAGGGTTGGGGAGGACTGCCCGGGAACAGGCTCTCTTCCAGGTCGCAGCTGTGTTCTCCACCATAGGAGTGTCAGCGCTGGGAGGCATCCTCACGGGCTTCATCTTGAAGCTGCCGTACTTTGCATCACCGTCTGATGATTTCTGTTTTGACGATGAGCCGTTTTTTGAGGTTCCTCCGGACTACGACTCACCACTTAAACTCAATAACACAATTACAACAGAGGATTCTGCGGCCTGAAGTGTAACAGCCGAGTGCAGTCAATGCATTTGACTGAAGAAGAAAATGTAAATAAGTCTGTATTTGTCTTTATAAGTAAGCAATAAGCAATAAGCAATAAATATTAATTAAATGTTTATATTCACTACATTGTAAATAAGTTGAACTAGTGACCATAAATAATAATGAAAAACAAATCCAGTCCAACGCTGTCTAAACGACCAGTAATGCTGTTATTTATTGTCCTACATGCAAACATAAAAGGAAATTGAGTGTTACAGCTCTCTTGGCCAATTCACCAGTTTGTGATGTGAAATAAACTCTTTTTAAGCTGTGTGCAACTTTCTTATTTTAGTTATTATTATATTGATAATTCAATATGTGAAGAGAAGAAGGAGAACAGGCAATTAAAGCTTCAAAGTTTCAACATTTACACTTTTAGGATAAGCTACTTGAGATGCACCATCTAGTTTCAAGATAGACAAAACATGGACATTAACAAACAATTTAAAAAGAACTCAAAGATTAATGAAATAAATAAAAAAAGTGAGTATGGTGATCATAATGGAACTAAAAGCTGTTTTAAATATATAGTAAAAACAAGTCTTCTACTGTAGAGTTAAGTAGTAACCAGTTAAGTGTATCATAAACAGTGATGTGTAAAATAAGGACACTCAAAACTTCTCAACAAATGATTTTAAACTTCATTCGAAGGGTGGAGATTTGTTTAAAGCATGCTCTGGTGTATAATGTCAACATCATCTATAACAGGAAATACAAGATGGGAGACAGCTCGTTTCATCACGTGGAGTTTTCTCTTTAATAATCACTAGATGGCGACACAGAGCCGTGGAACAAACTAACCTGACTGTGTTCTCGCGTGGAAAAGCGTGATTTAAAATTCGATGGGTATTGGCGCCCTCAGTAGCGTTTCACAGGCGAACGAGAGGAGGGTTGTTATTCGACGAGACGCTTTGTGCAAAAGTTATTAAGAGTCTGTTGGTCAACCGTCCTGCAGAGGGCGCTAAAAAGTATAAATAAAAAGCGCCATAATCATAATAGACTGTGTTGGCTCACAATGCACAGAAATGGCCCCTGTGAGTATATATAGTACACCTAATTATACACTATATATATACTATTATACAGTATACTATTAGAATATTATTACTCATGCATTAATGTTTAAGCAGCATTTTTCTCTTGTAGTTGGTTGAGGTGGAGCTATTTTTTTAATTATGTTATATTGGGCTGCACTGATTATTTTCATTTCATTTTTATTTTCATCTATTAAACAGAGCTCAAAGTGACACCTTGAATCTTGAATCAAATGTCTTGTTTTGTCTGACCAACAGTCCAAACCTGAAAATAATTCAGTTTACTGTAATTTAAGACCAGAAAAGCAGCAAATTTTCATATTTGAGAAGCTGAAACCGAAATGTTTCAGCCGTTTTTGCATGAGACGTGACTTAAACGATTAATCAGTCATCAAAACAGTCAGTATATATATATATATATATATATATATATATATATATATACTGACTGTTTTGATGACTGATTAATCGTTTAAGTCACGTCTCATGCAAAAACGGCTGAAACATTTCGGTTTCAGCTTCTCAAATATGAAAATTTGCTGCTTTTCTGGTCTTAAATTACAGTAAACTGAATTATTTTCAGGTTTGGACTGTTGGTCAGACAAAACAAGACATTTGATTCAAGATTCAAGG
>NTHP01000170.1:660785-683231 GCA_003416845.1 Oplegnathus fasciatus | reverse complement strand
TTGCATTTTTGCCATCGATTTCACCAGTAGTTTTTCCAAAGCATTTAGTCTACTCACACTTTCCTATCATTCAGCAGCATCCCATTCATGGTGTCGATGGCCCGCTTTGCAGCCTCATGAGTCTCGAAGTGAACAAATCCATAGCCTTTGGATCCTTTCTCGTCGCAAACGACCTACAAAAGGCAAAAGCTTTGAATCAAGCAACTTACAGAGTTTTTGCTGCAAAACAGCACCTTGCATTTGAGTTTTAAATATGTACTCTTGTATTGGGCTGGATGAACGTGGAAGGAGAAAAAATGGAATTAGTTAGATATGTTTGTTTCACACATGTAAATGGTTAATTGTGCTGATTATCAGTTTTGTTTTGCATACATTTGCCAAAGGATATATTATCATATTTATATTAATGTTCCAACACTGATTGCTCTATTCTTGTAGACAGATTAAATGATCCCAACACTGCATGTAGAAGATGTATTATCAAACATCTGTTCAATACTCAGTGCAACATTAGCTTAATACACACTGTTAAAGACCAGAGAGCTGCAGCAACCATGCAGTAGTAAAAAGGATGACCCAGGCCACTTACCTTGCAGGACAAAATATTGCCAAAGGCTGAGAAGGTGTCATACAGTGCCTTGTTGTCAATAGAGTCATCCATGTTCTTGATGAAGATGTTTCCCACACCAGACTTCCTGAGTCCTGGGTCACGCTGAGACCACATTATTCGGATAGGCCGACCCTTGATAACGTCGTAGTTCATTGTATCCAGGGCGCACTCCGCTAAAAAATAATAAAAGAAAAACATCACCAAAAACTCCTTTTACTCATTAAAAAAAAAATCAATTTACCATATTTTCATTTTATGTGTCATAAAGCACCACCACTCACCATGCAGGACTATTTCACAGCTCTGTGGGGGATTCAATGCATGCTTCATATTTTTTGTGACTTATTTCACACTATATTTCATGTGAGTGGCAAGTGCTTGCTTGATGAAAGAAAAAGTGCTAATTAATGCTCCACTCATGAGCTAAAAAAAGAAGTCAGATTTCTCCCAGGATAACAGGATAATTTCAAATTCATGGAGTCCCAGGGAGTTTCTTCTTTTACATCACATATCAAAAGTTGTTGCTTATGTAATTCTAGATCATTGCTATAGATCCGTAGTTGGTGACGCCATGTTTAAGGATGGGAATTGATAAGATTTTATTGATACCAACGCCATTATTGATTCTGCTTATCGGTCCAATTCTTTATCGATTCCCTTATAGATTCTTATTGATGATTCATGTGGAAAAAAGTAGGCCTACACAGGTTTTCAGTGTCAACGCAACCATTTTATTACCTCTGAGTCTGAACACAGTGTACAGCATTCATTTTCATTTAGGTTTTCTTAGAAAAGACAAAATCTGCTGAGCCTGCCTGCATGACGCTAATGTTATTATAACAGAGGATATTTACCCTCGGTAACAGACGTGCTGCTCAGTGTTTCCACTGTTGTAAAAGTAGCGTAGCTCATTTGGAGAATAGTCAGTGCATAGTGAGTGTGTGGTCGAGTGAGGGAGAGTGAGGGTGACGGTGAATGCGGTGTGAGCGAGTGGAGGACAGGAAAGTTTAGCGGTGAAGTTATCAGGAGCTAGTGAATGTACATTGGGGGATACAGTGTGGGCATAAATAAATGCTGCAGCTATCCAAGACCAACAGAAGTTTCCAGTTTCTTCTTTTCCCAACTGCTGGGAGGAGCGAAGGGGGTTAGCTCCGAAGTGAGTAACGTAATCGACTTTAGCCCTGAAGGAAGACACCAAGTCTCCCCTGTGCTTCCCGACTACTGTCTGGAAGCCGAAGCAGGAAAAGCTAACACCACCCTTACTTGAAATTATCATTTTACAGACATTACAACTTGCATTGTTGTCACCTCTCTCCGTGAAATGAAGCCGCGCCTTGGACCCTTTCTTCCTCTCCGCCATGACTCCTTGTTGCAGCACAGACGCATGAGTTTGACGTCATTGTTTTGCAATGCGCAACTGTCAGCAAAACATGCAGGCATCGATAAAAGGAACTCATAAGCTCGGAGGCATACGATTCCGATGGATCAGACAATGTGGAACCGGTTCTCAACTGGAACCGGCTCTCGATTCCCATCCCTAGCATGTGACAAATACCAGCAGATTTTTCACTGGGTGCAAACTCATAAAAGGCGGGTTTCCATCAACCTGTTTTTATGTGCATTTTCAAATTCCTCATTAAAAAACCTGAATGGAAACGCTGGAAATTCGAATCTCGAAATATCACAAAAACATTTTTGCGGCTGAGGTGGAAAAATTGGTGTATCAATAAAAGCAAAATGTGACAAAGTGCAATGGAAACAGACTTAGTGAATGAATAATGACGTAAATGAAACATGTGACTTAAACATCCATCCACTGAAGAGATGAAAACGTCAGATTTCTGTGGCGCGATGAGGAGACAAGTAGACAAGGCTGTAAGGTTCCTCAAATTAATACATGAAATAAACATTAATGCCATATATCCATCATGCTTTCTACATTATTTTTCATTGTTTGAGGTTTGATTGGCGCTCGTTTAGTTATGTCATCTTGTTGCGCCCTCTTCTTCTGCAATGATTTAATGGCATCTGACTGGAGAATCAGCGCCACTAACCGCTTACCTCCCTGAACGAACTCCTAATTATGTAGTAGATGGGATGGAAACGCGCATCAATTCACATTTTCTTTTGCTGATTTTCTCAAAATTCAGTTGAAACTTGAGCTACATTTGGATGGAAACCTAGCTATAGTCACAGGCAGCAAGAAAAATTTCAGTGCGTTGATTTATGTAAAGTTTCATTGGACTTAAATTTTCCTGTGATAAAAGTGATCATTTTTAAAGCTTGAATTTAGGTGGATTTGGTTGAAATGGGTACTTCACCATCAGCTGGTTGCTGGAAGTTTATGTAGGCATATCCCAGAGATCTGCGGGTGATTATGTCGCGGCACACACGGATTGACATGATGGGTCCAGCAGGAGAGAATTTCTGGTAGAGCATGGCCTCTGTAACGTCAGGATGCAGATCTCCTACATACAAAGAGGCGAGGGGGTATGCTTGTCCACTGCTGTTCATCTTGGGTAACAGCTAGTTCAAGAAAGAAGAATGGTATAAGAGTTTTAAACAGTAAAAACAAAACAACCTTTTTACACACAAAATCTATATATCCTTTGAGTTGCCAGTTTATTAGGTACACAAAGTTACATCCAATGCAGACCTATACAACAGCTTTGCAACAATTTACACCTTCATGAAGGTTATCATATTCTGTTTCTGTTGACCAAAGTGTTTCAGCTCTGTGCTCATTTCTGAGGCTACAGTAACATTATAAACACCCTTCAATATATCCGTTCGTGCATTTTCTAAATCTGCTTAACCTGAGTAGGCTCACAGGGGGCTGGAGCCTATCAATACACGCACATATTGGATCTAATATTGTGTCAACCCCATTTGTATTTTTATTTTTTTTATTTACCAGGAAGTCTCTTGAGATAGATCATCTCTTTTACAAGAGAGACAACCACATATAGCACAACAAAACAGGAACAAATATGACGCAACACAACTTGACAGCACCACAAGCTGCAGCTTCCAAAATGACTACAAAGTTGAATAAACACCATGAAGGCAGGATTTACTGCAGGGGTGTTGTATTAGACAGCATTAGATCATGTCTCTCTCCTTTAATAATTAAAACTGCAGAGGAATGACACCACTGTAACACCTGAGTATGTAAAATTTACTGATCATCTTTGGATGTTATCTTATCGTAATCCCTAAATTCATTTAAATCGCTGAAAGTGAGCTACTAAGATACAGTATCACAAAAGACAAGGACAAAATCAAAATGAAAAAAACCTTTTAAAAATAAAAATAAAAAGTCTATGATTGTCTGTCATGTGCATATAGCTGGTTATGCTATTTTTTATGCAGGCAGTAGAGTCATGAGACATAAAATGTGGACTTTGACTTAAGAATTTATTTCATTTATTATATCAATGAGGGTGGACTAAATAACAGAAATCCTCCAAAGTTATCATATAAGTTGAATCAACTCCTCTGTAAAACACTTTCAACAAAAAAAATTAACATTATAACCTTCATGAAAGTAGGATTTAATTAACATTACAGCTGGACTGCTGTATTAGACTGCATTAGTTTTAGCTAGGTGTACCTAATAAACTGCCAACTGAGTGTAGGTGTGGTTAGGGAGGATCTTAATAGAAAAAAGTTTTATCACCTAATTATGGCATAGCTTTAATAAACATATCAAGTGCAGTTCAAAATTCAAAGTTCAAAAAATATTAATTGACTTGTTACTAAAAACACTGGAGCGCTAGCTAAAGTTAGCTAAATTTACACCCTTTCTTTGCGCGCTTCATGTCTAAATTAGCCGATATCTGCTGCGGGTGAAGCCACTAAATCTTAATTAAACAAACCGATTAAAATGTCTTAAAACTCACATTACTTACAGCTTTTAAATAGCCAATGCGTCGTAACTTTGATGTATGATTTTCAGTGTCGCAGGTTGCGAGCGCCGTTCCCACACAGGCGGGAGGTTGTTTTCGTTTAATTATGACCGTGGAACACCTGCATCTGTCCTCCGCGCGTCGTTGTTTCAATTAAGCTGTGAGAGGGCACCGACGTGACACTCCGCGATGAAAGCTAGTTCTCGCACATCAAGGGGGTGAAATCCGCTTTAATCCGCCCTCTGGTGGTAAACAAGAGGGCGAAGACTTCACATTTGCTCTGACTGAAATCATAGCCCACCCACCAAATCTGTCATTTTATGCTCAATTTAAAAAATGTCTTGCCACCACTATTAAGAAAATACTCCTTGTGGACAAAAATGAAGACGTAATTTGCCTGTTATCTTAAACGAAACTTTATTTCACTGAATGGTCTTTGACACTTTCCTATTTCTTACATGTATAGTGAAACTAGAATGGTTTTAAGATACATAAACACAAAGCTAGAATTACACCAACCATTGTTTATCTCCATTTCGTCATTGCTTTTTAGAGCTATTCTAAATTTTCACAACCACGTGTGTGCACTGGGTAATAGACTGTTACAGAAGCAAATTTTAGCCATAAGACTTGTCAGTAAAAACAAAGCAAGTAGATACCTGATATACAGACAGGCTTCGTTCCACATTCACTAACTGCATTTTCATCAAGCATAATAATAAACTGACATGATTTTTTTTTTCAACAGAAGATTATTTCAATTCATTGGAGCATTGTCAGAGTAAACAGACTGTCAGCTATAATGTGGAATGGTGTCTTCAACTACAATATGTGGAATGTAGTGGTGATACATGGTATTGTGACACTGAGCTTCTTTCCAAAGTGATGGACAGGGCTTCTCCAAATTGCACCTTCAAAATAGACCTGATTTTTGAGGCGATCATTCACGCCGGCTATCTTTAACAGCAGAGCGATGCACCTGGGTAAAAACTGAGGTCAAGATTTAGCGATTTTAAGTTCGTCTGGTCTAACTCGTTCTCTTTGAAATTTTCTAAAAACAAGCAGATGCTGCCACCTTAATGAAAATAGAGGCTGCAAGAGAAAGCCAGGCACAGATTTTTTTTTTGTTTTTTTTTTTGGAGAAAACAACCGCTTTAAGAGGAATATTTTGCAAGCAAGGGTTGATACAGTGTGGTAAGACATTTTCAATTAACATCAATAAAAGGTTACTTTAGGTTTTACATACAGATGATAGTCAATCTTGCAAAATACATGGAACCACATTTACGCACATACAATTTCCATTGTACTGAGATCAAGCAGCACCTGAACAGTGAGTAAAACTACAATGACAATCCATACTTAGTTCAAAAAAACAAAAAGGAGCACTGCCTTTCCAAAAGCCTAATAATGTGGAATGTCTGAACAAATCTAACATGACAATTTAAGGGGTCCCCTAAATCTTTGAAACTGTGAATTTGTGAACATGATCAAGGAGCATTACACTAAGATGTCAGTGTCACAATACAGCCTGCCTCCTTTCTGTATGAGCCCACAGCAGAATTGCAGTTAAGTTGAATACAGGATTGTACGTGTGTCTGGAAATTCAAACACAAAAACTGTTTTGGGTTGTGAAGCAAAATGGAGCGCCTACCATCACAGTGTTTGGTGGAAATCAACTGCCAGTTTAATTACCATACAATAAAACCTGTAAATATCATGAGGAATCACAAATAAGAAAGTAACAAAAAAAAAAGGGATGAAAAATGCACAACAAACTAGCTGGGACAAAGGGATTTGGAAGGACGATTAGAATTCACAACACCCCCCTCCCCCCCAGACCATACACACAATCTTTCACATCCGTTCACACTTGCTCACTCACTACATACAGACGCACACACAAAGCCGACAAAAACAACAGCAACATGGACTCACTAATCAATACAACATGTTTCCACAAAGTGACTGAATCTGCTAACTGAAAATTACCCTGTCACCTCACAGTGAACTGAGAGGGGTAAACTAGTTGGTCAGGAGCAATTCAGGCTGCTTGTCATACAGAAGTGGGAGGAGCTGATGGAGTGGAGGGGGATGTATATAAGCTGTCTGTGTTTAAGATAAGAGTGTAGGTGGATTAACAGTGCAATTCCATTAGTTTTCCCCGTCTCCGGTCTCTCCCTCATCTGCCTGGTTTTCTGATGTCCACAGCTGGGAACAGAGAAAAGAGAAACGTTATGATTTTCTGTGAATAAAATAAAATCAGGGCCAAATCAGAGGCAAAACAGCAGGGGGCTTAAAACTCACAGTCAGGTTGTCCCTTAGTAGTTGCATGATCAGGGTGCTGTCTTTGTAAGAATCCTCGTTCAAAGTGTCAAGTTCAGCGATGGCTTCATCAAATGCCTGAAATACAAAAGTTTAAACTTGTTACTTAAACTTGAATAATCTAGCAGCATCAAAATTCCCTTACAATGTATGCAAGTAATTAAATGTACCAAAGGTTTCTGGCTATTTGTGATGTTTATTGTCCTCAACTTTTTAAAAAGATGTTTCACAACTATGCTTTTAGGCTTCAGTTCATACCGTCTTAGCCAGGCTGCAGGCCCTGTCCGGGTTGTTGAGGATTTCATAGTAGAAGACTGAGAAGTTGAGGGCCAGACCAAGCCGGATAGGGTGTGTTGGCTGCATCTCCCCCTTGCTAATGTCAAAAGCTTGCTGGTACGCCTGCTGGGAGTTATCCACTGTATCTTTAGGCAGAAAAAAGATAAACAAAAAAAAATTACCATCACTATTTACAATACATTTTAAAGCAGTATTCATAGATTTTTTGGCCACTTGGGGGCAGCAGACTAATGCCAAATTACACATTGAGCAACATTAGCATTAATTTTGAGCCATGTTTGTGTCCACCTGGCAAATGGAAGTCTAATATTCACTCTCCTTTTAGCTCTGTTTTAGTCTCCACCAACTCCAAAATAAATTTGAAGGATAAAACCAAAAAATGTGCTGAAAGACATTACGCAGAGTTGGGCTCGTCACTACGAGTGACCCCTTTGACATTACAGTTATCTGACCTATTGTTACCATGAAAATATTCATTTATGCAGATTTAAGCACATTAGGTTAAAACACAACATTATAATGCAAATCTTGTCCTCACTTACCCTTCTTAGCATCCCCAGATGCAACCTCAGACAGGTATCTATAATAGTCGCCTTTCATTTTCAGATAGAACACCTTGCTTTCAGCAGCAGTTGCGTTGGTAATGAGAAAGTTGTCCAGTAGCCCCTGAAAAAAACAGTAATTGAGTTTTTCTTAGTTTTGTGATAATACAAGCACCGTTTTCACAAGTGTAAGAATTAGGACTGTTTTTAAACACCAAAAGAAATTAGAAACCCTTACGAGCACATCATGGCAGATTTCCTGCAGCTCAGATTCAATCTTCTCCCGGTATTCACGTGCCATCTGCTGTTTTTTGTCATTGCCCTCGGTCTTCTGCTCGATGCTGGAGATGACGCGCCAGGATGAGCGGCGTGCTCCTACCACATTCTTGTAGGCAACAGAGAGAAGGTTGCGCTCCTCGTTTGACAGCTCCGCACCTTGCTCCGTCACCGACTTCATGGCTGAGGCCATGTCATCATAGCGCTCAGCCTGCTCAGCAAGCTTGGCCTTCTGTACCAGGTCGTTCTTATCCATTTTCTAGACTGAGGAGGAGAAAATACAATATTAGAAGAAGTTAATAAAAAAAAACAATATTTCACAATAGTCCTCACATTGTCTTTGTCCTGTGTGCTCTGAACTCTGTTATGAAAATATTTTATTTTTCTTTGGCTGACCAGGTCTTTTAAGTAAGGACACCACTGGATTCAATGGAAAGTGAGGATAAGCATTGAGAACTGGGCCTCCTGGCAAGTGGGTCAACCATACACATCGCTAGCTACGGTTAGCTGCTAGCTAATTGATAGCGCTCCCCAATCCTGCCTCGTCCTTAACCAAAATTTGCCTAAATATGGTTTAATCCACTTCGTCAACAGCCATAATGTAAATTTTAATATACCCAGGGGTTTTACTGGCTCGTTCAACGTTGTTTCAACCGACACTTGCTACACCAGCCGAAGCCTTCCCGGGTCGGGCTTTAATGCCCTCCCCTTATGTTGCTAGCAACGCTAGCGGGATGATACATTTCGCTAACTAATGTTAACGTTAGCTTGTTAAATGCGACCGATCTGATTCATCATCTATTTTGTTCCTATTTACGTTGGCGACATAACTAGATTAGATAACGATACTGGTGCTAATCTGTCGTATTCATGATACCGCAAAGCGAGAGGAGTGGCTAACAGTTAGCTAGCCGCCGTCGTCTAATGTACAGTTACCGCTATTAACGGTAACGTCCGTTAGCTAGGCCAGCAAAAGCAACGGCTGACTTTCGTTTAAAAAACACGGTTAGGGTGTTGGCAATCAACATTTACTATTTTTATAATCAACAAAAAACTAAATAATTTACTCCAAGGCATTACATTCGCGTTTAATTCATTTTCAACAGCTGTACCACGGCCCGCCCAGGCTGACGAGCCTGTCAGAACAAAGTGTCATGGAATCCGACCGTCCGTTAGCTCGCTGGCTAGCGGCTAATGCTAGCTAGCCAGCGAGCTAAACGACTAGCCTTTCACAAACCCAGCTAGCCTGCTTCGTTAGCATGATGGCTCCTCAACAGGATTCAACCGGACACGATGAAACAGCCATTCTAACGTTGAGCCACGAATGGAAATCTAACATTATAGCGCGCTATTCATAAATGTGAGGTTATTACACTTACAATATTGGCGGCTTTTAATCCTGCTTTTTTTTCTCTCTCTGGACGATTCAGCCTCCGTCCTCCGTCTCGCTCAGCGTATCGTTCAGGGCAGTACCACTTCCGCTACACTGGTACTTCTGTTTCCTCTTTTTTCACCACCACATCTGCCTTACGTAATGCGGCCAATGCTCACACGCTAAATACGATAATTAATATAGCCAAACTTCAAATTTAGTTATTCAAAAACACGCTTAGTATGTGCGTTTACATCACATTTATCATAATCTATGTTTTTAAAAGGAACATACCACCACTTCTTTTACAATGGGCCTATTTATTCTGATTAAGATAGTTACATGAGGGTATTTTTTATTCAAACTTCATTAAAGCAATGGATGCATATTATTATAGTAGCTGCTCATTCTTGTCTAACTGTTTTAGTTTCTCACACAAAATTAACATTATCCAGACTTTTTTAAAAAGAGTAGTAGTGCACTTTAACATTTAAACACCTTACATAACTATATATACAATTATGGGCAGGAGATTGGGAGACTCATATTGGTCATAGTTGTATGAATACATTTCATCAGACACTTTATATGTGTAGGGAAGCTCCTTTGTTGTCCATCCTACACAGCAAGGTCAAAGGTCAAGGTCAGAGGCAGATTAGCACCTCTGGAGCCAGCAGTGTTTTGCTCAAGGACACTTGTCAGGTTTCTGTAATCAGTACATCTGCATGCAGCACAAGCAATGGAAAAATAACAGTAACAGTAAAACATCTTTAAACTTTAGGACAACCAGGCTCCATGTTTGATCTTAACTTCAGTGCATATGACAATAGCGCTGCAACTAAAGATCATTTTCATCATCGTTTAATCTGTAATTTATTTTTGATGAATGGTTCAGTTTATAAAATGTTAGAAAATAGTGGAAAAAAGAGTCCAAGGAGACATCTTCAAGTTGCCTGTTTTGCTTGAACAGTCCAGAATTCAAAGATTTGCAATTTGCAATAAAAATAAAACAGAAACAAACAGCAAATCCTCACATTTGAGAAGCTGGAACCAGAGATGTTTGGTATTTTTGCACAATAGTGGACTTATCAATTACCAATTCATTGACTAATCTTTTCAGCGCTATATGACGGCTGTGGCTCAGGAGGTAGAGCGGGTCGTCCACTAATCAGAAGATCCCCGGCTCCTTCAGTCCGCATGTCGAAGTGTCCTTGGGCAAGATGCTGAACCTGAAGGCTGTGCTACTGGTGTATGAATGTGTGTGCGAATGGCATGTAGTGTAAAGTGCTTTGAGTGGTCGATAGACTAGAAAAGCTAGAAAAGGGCTATATAAGTGCAAGTCCATTTGCTGTGACAATTTCCTACATTTTCAGAGTGATTGGCCATAAGTGACTGTATGCAAAGTAGTTGTGAAGGTAGAAGTTGTATTATCTTTCTGCAGAGAGGAAGCATGTATATTTCCCAGGTGCAAAGTTTGCATAATGTTAATCCCCGTCTGTTCAAGGTACCTGTATTCAATTAAGATTTAAGAAACAAAGCGACATCATCTAATGGAAAACTGAGTCATTGTTGGAGACATTTTGTAACTTTCCAGCTGCTTGAATGCTGAAATGTTCATCATAATTCAGAAAAGAAATACAGCTGCAGGACTCCTGAACCAGAACTCATCAATGGCAAACTGATTAAGAAAGAAACAAAAGAAAAATATTCCATCACCCTCAAAAATGGCTGTCTTTAGAGACAGAGTCACTTCTAACAGGGGCCTCTCCTAAAGAGGCAGAGTACATTAACTGCTGTTATTAAGTTGGCATTTGAACTGAAGTTGAAAAAGGGACATATTCAAAATAGTTTTCTCTTTCCAGTTCGGTGCTTGCTTTGGCAATTCCTTTTATAAATCACTCCATCTTTTCCCGTCAATTATTGACTCCACTCTGTTTTTCCAATAACATTCTTTTGTCACTGAAAATAAAATTAAAAAGCAGCTTTCATTAGGCTTACTTAATGATTTGCCTACAACAAATTTCAATATGTTCTGCTCACCATTTCCTGTCCGTTTCCTGTATAAAAAAAACACAGTATCTAGTCTTTAGAATAAATCATGACCGACACAAACACAGCACGTATTGAGTTAAAGTTAGTTTCCTTTTCTTACTCAGCGGTATACTGGCAGCTTATTAGAAACTGGATGGAAAATTTTCCTGCTCACTTGTACCTCAGATCCCAGCCCAGCAGACAGCACTCTCTTCTCTCACCAGCAACTAAGATGCAACTAAGGACTTTAATTTTGACATCTGTTATGCTCCCATGGATTCTGTCTTCTGCAGCAAAAGATGAACTCATGGAAGTAAGAAATATCTTTTGGGGTTTATGCACTGTGCAAATGAGCAGGAGGAAGAAATGCATAATAGTCTTGAGTTGGGAGGAAAAGTATCTATTATGAGGATTTCTTCTTTTTACAGAGAGACACTGTATACTTTCCACCCACTGACCCAGCTCCAAAAGCTGATGGTAAGGTTTGTTTAAACAGATAAATAGTTTTCAACAACTGTTTCAAAGCCGATTATGCAACACTTGCTGAGGCATTCTTCCACATTTTTGTGAATGTAGCTAAAGCCCATATTATGTAATAATGGGGCTGATCAAGTGTCCTCATCTAAACTGTGTGTAGTGCATTTTAAGCTGCACAGTCGCAGCGCTGACACCAATTAGTCTGCTTATTCAAAAGACAAATAAGGAAAATACCAGTTTCGGTAAAAACAAGGTGATAAAACAACATTGTGATCTTTTTATTAGAGCTGCCGACATGTCTACTGTGTGTTTGCCTGAGTGGATCTGTTTACTGTGAGGAGGTGTCCCCTGAAATGTCAGCCGTCCCATCGCTGCCAAAGGAAACAGCATATCTCTACGCACGTTTCAACAAGATCACAAAAATAAACAACAAAGACTTTGCAGACATGGGTAAATAAAAGTCATAATAATAGTCACCTAATTCTCCTCTTCAGCGAGTGTCATCTTTCAAGCTCTCTTTCTCCATGCATTTGTTTTTTTTCCCCAGTCACGCTGAAAAGAATCGACCTCACTGGGAATCTCATCGCTCAGATAGACGACGGAGCTTTTTCAAAACTTCCCAACCTGGAGGAGCTCACTCTTGCAGAAAACAAACTGACTAAACTTCCCACACTGCCCATCAAACTAGTAGCATTCAATGCCAATTTCAACAAGCTCACAACCCAGGGTGTAAAGGCAACTGCTTTTAAAGTAAGTTAGCAAGCGAGCCCACCGATCTCATGTTAAAATGTTGCAGACATTTTGCTACAGAAAGCAGCCTAATCCAAAACAGTGGTCTTTTGTTGTTGCAGAAACTCACGAGACTGGGCTATCTTTACCTTGGAAACAATGAACTCACGGCAGTGCCCCAGCTTCCAGAGTCACTTCACGTTGTGCACCTGCATGTAAGTTCATCTGCAATTTGCTGCAATTAATCAGAGAAGCTTTGTGGAAGCAATTAGATTTCTTTCTGTCTGCGGAGCCAGTAGCAGCTACATGACTGGGCCAATTTTTGTGTCTGTTCTGCAGAACAACAAGATCTTATCAATAACAGATGAGACGTTCTGCAAAGGGAACACCAGTTACTACATCCGGACCAACATGTACGAGGTGAGACTGGATGGGAACCCCGTCATGCTGTCGAAGCACCCTTACAGCTTCATCTGTCTGGAGTCTCTCCCTATCGGATGGTACAACTGAAATAGACAAAGCATGCATTTGTCGGAGGTAAACTTTGGGGGAAAGTTCAGTGTAAAATGAATGATGCAGATACACGGATGGTAAAAATACCATTTCCAAAATACAGTTCATAAGTTACATTTTATATACTCAAATCTAATGTACAGTTCAAGACCTCTTAACAGTTTTTTATAATCAGACAGAAATCATATAATTACAGAACAGCGAGATTTAAACAAGAGGAAGAAAAAGCTTTTTTTGTTTCTTATCAAATGCTATCTGCCAGTATTAAACACATCTGTTTAGATGTCTCTAAACAGACTCTTTTTGTATTTTTAATTTTGTTACAATTTAGCTGAGACTGTTTTGTCTTGGCAGGTGCTATGCAATGTTTTAACATAGATGTTGTTGTCAAATCAATATGTGACCATTGTTGAGATTATTTCAAGTTTCTTGCTAATGTTTCTTAATCTGTAGGTCATATTAACAATAAAACCTGCATGCTGGAAGTGATTCCTCCATCAGCCTTTCACTCTTGACTCCTTAATAACATTCATAACTGTGATACAGTTGGTGTAACCCCGTAACATGCTACGAAGTCCATTCCAGCCTGTTGGGAACAAGTAAGGGGGCGAGAGTCCAAGAACGCGTCCCAAGAAGTCACACCTGAAGTCCACATTAAGTCCGACCGTCGTTCACTTGGCTGCAGGGTCATTAACTATCAAACCATCTGTTATCTTCTGCTGGTACTCCCGTTCTGATTTTTTTCTTCGGTAGACATCATCTGGAAAGACAAAAACAGAGTTAAGAGACTGAAATGAGACAGCTGTAATAGAGGAAGTTTTGACACATTTAAAGCTAGCGAGTAAAAAAAGCGACATTGTGGACTACACTATGAATGGTTCATGCAATTATTAACAACAGGCCTTTTTCACAGCAGACAGTTTGATGTGTCATAGCTGGAAAAGCACATGTGTAATTAGTGAGGGACACTTACTGGAACAAAATTTGTTTCACCTGTGCTTTTTCCTGCTATGACAAATCAAAAGGTCTGCCATGAAAAACATCTATACCAGGACTCTGAAACCAAAACAGCTGGAATTCAGTTAAAAATAATAATAATTTCCACTTGTGCTTTTCCTACTGTGACATGTCAGATTTTTTTCTGTGAAAAAGGCCTAGAAGTTATCCTGCAGACAAACAAATCTGGAAAAAGTAAAGAGAGTCTGTGATTTCAACAGATATGTAATAATGAAACTCCTTTCAACGAGAGTCTGTTCTCAATAGGGGAAAACATTTTTCTGTATCCCTAAATGGCCTCAGAATACTACTGGCTAACAGGATAAAATATGCAGCTTTTTTTTCTCCTTTCTTTTTTATAACACATTGAATCCTTTTAGTTCTCCTGAAACTGCACATTTGGGCACATCTGGAATAAAGGGATATGGTTTCAGTGCAAGAAGAAACACATTCTTTTTCTTTTTAACCCTTTTCAATGATCCAGTAGCATATCTTCTCTCTACAGGTGTAGCTGCAATGCAAGATCAACAATGTGATATGCAGTGGTGGAAAGTATATTTGTTTATATATATTTATTAGTATATTTGAAGTTTGAGGTACTTCTACTTCTACTTTATACTAGAGTTTTTTTCTTTTTATGCTGATTTATAGTACTTCTCATCCACTTCATTTCAGCAGGAAATACTGTACTAAATTTATTTGACAGCTGCGGTTACGAAGATAAGATAATTCTTTATTGGTGTTACAGCAGCACAAAGTCAGATACAAGTACAGGTAAACAGAAACCCTAACTAAAATAGGCTAAAAGACAATAATAAATTATAAGTATATAAAAGAAATAAGAGTAGAATAAAACTAGTTGCTTTGAAGACTCATACATACATTTTACATACAAAGCATGTGACCAGTTTATAATGTACTGTTATACTACTAAACATAAAGCATAAAGTAGTTAGCTCTGTCTCTCTACCAGGTACAACATTAAAATGGTGCTTACACATTCCTGCATCAAGACTTAAAATCCAATGACATAATATATTAGAGCTGAATCAATTAGTCAACTAATTGATTAGTTGATCAAATGAACATGAGCCAGCAACAGTTTTGATGATTAATTAATTATTTAAGTTGTTTACCAAGTAAAAATGCCAAACATGAATATCTTTAGGTTTTGGACAGTCAGACAAAAGATGATATTTGAAGTTTTCACTTTAGGCTCTGTATTTCCCAACACTTTATAGATTAATGTTTGACTGAGTCATCAAAAAACTTCTAAATAATAATAGATAATAAAAATTTCAGCTCTACAATGTACACATAATAATAAAATATGTTGAAAGGGACCATTCTACATAATGAGTACAATACTTTAAAGTCATAATCTTGAAGATTTTCATTTTATTGTCTTTCGTGGTACCTATGGCGATAATCGGTAATTGCAGGTGTGTTTTTGGACCTCAGTTCCCAAGTTTCATCATCTGTAGTCATCGACCTTTTCTTTGTTTGTTCGGCCATAGTAACCGCTTATTCGCAACACTGGCAGAAACTGGAAAAAAAACAGTACGCCGCTTCACAAACACGTGAGTTGAAGAGCGAGTCTGTTGCGTTAAAAGCCTAACTGTGCGCAGCTTGCAACTTTCCGGGAAAGTCGCCACCGACACCCGGGTCGTAATACTGCAAATTTCATTAGTGGGCCATAGGCTCAGTCACCATTGTGTTGCATCATTCAGCGATAGATCTTTGAGATTATAACTTTGAGTACAATTTTGAATGCAGGGGTATTTTTACATTGTGGTACTGCTGAAGAATCAGAGCATTTCTCCCACCACTGGTGACATGTATCTTAACATCATCTCAGATTTTTGTTGTTATATTATTGTCATGATGTCCAGTGTGTTGTCTTTTCTTACTTTTAAAGTCAGCCTCAGGGTTTAATGGCAGTAACTCCCCACTAATGATTTGTTAGTTTGAAACACCCACCACCCACTTCATCAACACTGAGCTATTAAGCCAAGATATTGTGATATTTATTTCTCTGTGTTAGCAGCTATAAATACAGAGTGTCCTCCAGCAGTCTGACCCCTTTAACTGCCTGTACATGCTTAAAAAAAGCCTGTTTTTCCCACCTTTCTCTCACTCTTTCCATATTTCCTAATGACAGTGAAGCAGGAGAGGAGAGAGGCTGCAGTGAGGGAAAATTTGAGGACATATTTGGAAGGTCAACGAGGGTGTCGTGTCCAAATCTGTACACAAACACAGCAGTAACAGCACTCAGTGTATAAATACAGCGTGGTAAACACGTTGTAAGTTACTGCGACATGGCAAACTTTAACATTAAGTGAAGCAGCTTGCCAGACAGAAAGTACTTAATACAGTCTAGCAAGTCAGAATTAACTAACTGCTCTCACTTAGCAGCAAGTTTTGGTCTTTTATTGGTTTTAACAGGTATCAGGCAACTAATGTTAGCTAGCTACATACGAGGGCTACAGGGCTAACAAGCTAACAGAAGTCCCCGTCATGCTAACGTCAGCTAAATACCGAGTTAAACCAAAGTTTTATTATTGAAAACAAACTCAATTTGTCATTTAACACTCACAGAAAGTCTCCTTTCCTATTCGCACGTTGATCATGATCCACTCCATGACACCTCCGATGCAGAAAAAGACGGGGAGGAACCGGTACGTCCCGAGACGACGTTTACCCGGGACAAGGCTCAGAAGGTTGTTTATGTTTTTACTCCTGTGAAACATCCTGGCTGACACACTCACATAAAACAGTGTAAGTAAGCTGTTTCAAGGATAGAGCCGGTTAGACCTTTTACATGTCCTTTACAAATGTTACGAGAGCAACGGTGCGCTCGTTTTGTGACCTGGCATACAGCAAACGAGCGGAGTCGTCTGGAATCAAGAGGACAACCAATGGCTGCTCGACGTTGGTATGTAAATCGAACGCAACCAAGAAGAGTCGTAATATCCGGTCGTGTTCAGTCATTACACTGTAAAATTAAGATTAATGCAAAATTAAACAGCCAAACAAAGGTTTAAAGGTCACATTTTTTTCTGTGAACACATTAGTGAAATAATAGCATTTTCAAAAGTGAGAAAAAATGCTTTTTTAAAATATATTTACAGAAGAAAAGTATTTTAAATAAAATGTCTGGGGCAATTTATGCAAAACCTAACATAAACAATATAGATCTGTTTAACTTCGACAGGAATTGTGGTTACTGTGGCATGTTATGTCATCCTTGAAAGTTTTTGAATAAATAAATGACCACTGGTTCAGTATTCATGTTGAAAAATACAGTCTTTATGGTCAATGTTGAATCTCTTTCGATTTTTGGACAAACAGTCAGTCATGTAATTGCCATGTAGAAAATAATTGGGCGGTGTCACTTGCTGTTTAATGATATGGAGTTCAGTAGATTATTTAAGTGTGACTGTCAGAATTGTTTTGTTATACATTTTACTAAATCATGCACACGTTTTACAAAATCTTGCGCTCGTTTTACTAAATCGTGCACTATTTTACTAAATTGTGCGCTCGTTTTACTAAATCATGCGCTATTTTACTAAATCATGCGTTTGTTTTACTAAATCGTGCACACGTTCAACAAAATATTGCATTTTACTAAATTGTGCGCTTGTTTTACTAAATCACGTGCTCGTTTTGCAAAATCTTGCGCTCGTTTTACTAAATTGTGTATTTGTTTTACTAAATCGTGCGCACGTTTTACTCTTTATGTGTCTCATTTGGTAAAACGTGCGCACAATTTAGTAAAACAAGCGCATGATTTAGTAAAACATGCGCACGAACCAGAAAAAAAATTATGATGTGACCACTCAGGGGCTCCGTACAAAATTAACTGTGGACAGGAATTCTCATACATTGCAGTGATGGTGGCCCAGCATCCACTGGTGTGATTGCATTATGGTTTTATGAAAGACAACAAATGTGATTCTGCGTCCCAAGTGATCTAAAGGTTGGAGGGGAATGGGTTTTTTTTCAAAGTGATATCCTTACTCCAGAATCACCCATCTCTTGGCTCCTCTGTGGCCGCCCAGTGAAAACGTGGAACAGAAAGTTTGTTCAGCGTGCAGCAGACATGCAAATTTCTCTGAACGGCTGGAGAGAAACATCAAGTGAACGACATGATGGATAACAGGAACTCAACTGTAACATCTGGGTGTGCTCTCATCAGCTTGTACACAAGTTAACTCCATGTATTCATTTCAACTTCTCACACAGCTTAAAGCTGTACACTTTATACCCCACACAGCTGACTTCAATAGCACCTTTCACAAGACTGGCATTTATACCTAATTTGTTTTTTATCACCCGTTTCTAACTTGGCTAAAAGCAATTACCAATTTTTAAAAATCTAACATTACTATGGCATTTATAAGGAAGATGAGGTCAGAATCATGGACATATTTACAACATTTTCTCATTTCAAAAATAAAAATTGCATTGTTTGTCACGTCCTTAAAAACTTGACACTGCATAGTATCATGAACACATACAAATAAATATAGGTGTGGTTGTGTATTTGATACTCAGATGAATTGAGGGACATTTCAGAGTGTTTCCAGTTTTCTAATGCCTTTTCCATTGGGATTCAATAAATAATCTACAAAATAGGTCACTGGATGGAAATCAAATGTTGCCATGGGGATGCACTGGCATATAAAATAAAATGAAAAAATAAGTTTATGTAACAATGTAGTTTAACACTTGTAATAATTTCTTACATTTCCTTAGAAGTGATTCCACTTATTTTCAACTCACGAATGAAGGGAACTGCAATTACTAAAACATTCTGTTCCTAGCATTCAATTTAATCAGATAAATCAGTTTTCTGATCATTAGCTGAAATCTTTTAATTTGTACTCCACATCAGGAAATGAGTTAAAGTCCAACTTGCAGCTTGGAATTTGTACATAGCTACTACATACATAGGTTACTGTACTCCATTTTTGTCCCCATTATGAATGTAACTTTACCAAAAACGTTTTGTAAAAATAATTTTAAAGATTTAAATGGTTCCACATGTTATCTCGTAGACCGTTTCCTCCCCAGTACCTCTAAAAATTGTAGTCGTATGTGCTAGTATGGAGCTTTTAAGTGGCTTGATGTTTGAATAACAGACATATAGACCTGTAGTGCAAAATATCATCGAGTTCAACCATAAAGCAAAATTAATGACTGACAAATACACAAATGGGTTTATTTTGGCTGGGATGACCAAACACATCACTGTTGATATGAGCTCTAAAGTGTAACAGTATGACACAATACTGCAAAGCGCACACAGAAAATACATATACATACACAAGACACTCGGACACATGCAACAACGACTAGGGTATTTAAGAAATAGTACCGTACAAGGAGATAATAGAGAGCTAAGAGACTAATTTTAAGATCTACTCACCAGAAAGAAACTGGGCTAAAGATAATCATAATTTATAATTATTATTATTAAAAAAAAAAAGGTACAATCCTGACAACTTGGAATCCAAAGAAGTTCTTTGTTCAGTGTCTCTAGTCCAAAACAGGACCAAGACAACTTGTGTGTGGGGTACAAACTTTTTACAATCTCCTCTTTTCCCCTCAAATCGTGATCTAAATGTTAAGATAAAGATTTGATACCGTATGTAGGCATAGAGTCTCAAATCATGGCTACCCGTTTACAATCATTTTATTAATGACTTCGGAATGAACAGATGCAGGTATTGGAACCACATTAAATCACAATTATTCCTATAAAAATCAATGTACCCACATTTCTAGCATTAGCGGGGTATAATAGTGTTCCTAAATGAATAAAAGCATTGCCATAGGGTCTTTCTGCTTCATAAGAAATGCTGTTTTTGTTTTGTAGACCTTAACCTCAATAAAGTATTGATTTTTCAAGAAATGTCAAACATGTAGTGGTAGCACAGATACGAAAGTGTTATACTAACATAACACAAGTCAATCAAGAATTCACATTTTCATTATTTTTATGCTTTCTGTCTGGACTTGGAGTCTTGTGCACTGAACCACATTGATCAAAATAAGGAGAAAAAAATGATTAGTGATACATTACTGAAACAGAGATCGATTTTCTTCTTTTCGCATCATGATTTGTGTCATATGAAGACAAATCAAACTGTAATGTCACCCCTAACGACTGTGTTGTGACTCAGTCTTCAACTTTGTGAGCTGGTCTACAGAAAGTCCAATGATGCTCCACCGTGTTCTCGTTTGCACGCTCGCTCATGTGATGCACACGTGTGTTGCGGATGGTGAAGCCTTGTTTCATTATGTAGTCCATGAGGTGAACCCTTAGGGACACCTCTTGATGGTAGTCGCATGGTCCGAAAGTGAACGACACCTGGCAGTCTCTGGTGTCCATCATGTGTTTGTTCCACTTGGTGAAGTTGTTGGAAATACCTTCCAGCAGGCCGTGAACCTTCGTAGTTATGGTTAGCTGTGTGATGATGACAGCGACTGGGTTTGAATATTTCGACAGTTTCCGAGTGCTAGAGAGCTCCACCACCTGCTCGAAGATGTCGGGAGGGTACAGCGGCTTGGGATCACTAAGGCACTGGATCAGAGGTTCGATCTGATAGAAGTCTGCCTCTTTCCTTAGGAGGTCTGTCTCTGTGAAGTCCACAGGGAGGGTAAGCTCAGATGTCCGCAGGAAGTTCAGGATGTACCGGAAAAGTGTTCCATCGCGATCGATGAAATAATTCCCTTGGGAATCGCGAGTTGTGGGGAAATCTCCCCGGAACATGGCACCCAGCATGGAGTCTGGATAGCGCTGCAGGGTGGATAAACTGGTGGTGTACAGGTGGCCTCCCACGTTCAAGGTAACAGGAGTACTCATCTAGGGCAAAAAGGGACAGAGAAGAGGATGAGAATCACGTGTTTTTGTGAAGTTAAAGTAAGCATTTGCATCCTCCAGATGTACACCTAGCTAAAATAAATGGAGTCTAACACAACAGCCCTGCAGTAAATCTTCTAGTTTGTGGTTCTGTGCTTTTGTGTTGCATTATAGTGAGAAGTGTTTATAATATTTTTAACCACCTAATTTATATTAATGAAGGTAGACTAAATATTAGCAACACCTCACAGTATACACAATATACAGAATATAATATACAATATACAGAAAAATAATACAGAATCACCGACTACAGCCACCAAAAATGATCAAAAAGTTTAATCAGAATCAGCTTTTTCATTGCTCTAAATGTACTTACACAGGAATAGAGATAGCCTAATAGCTTTAAAAGATGTTGTTGATAAGTATTGTATAGTTCTTTGCTCGTTATCTTTGGGTTTTTTTAGCGGTGCAATTTCCCACTGGGATTAATAAAGTACTCTATTTATCTCTCTACCTATGAACAAGGACAACAAAGCTGAACAAATAAAGGTAAAGAATAGACAGGACTATTATGTACACATGTATAGGAAATAATAGGTGTAAAGCACCAATGACCAACAAAAAAATAACACCTCTCTAAAACAGTTGCGACAAAAACTGAACATCATATCCTACATGAAGGTGGGATTTACTGCAGGGATGTTCTATCAGACTGGATTAGTTTTAAATGCTAGTTGTGAACTCAACTGGAGTGAATTTAACATTAAAATCAGCCAACACTTGCTCTTGCTCTTATTCTGGTCTGACTTCTATCCATCTCTTACCCTATGGCCCCAGTCTCCATTATCCATTTGTAGAACAATACCCACTTGGTCAGAACCAAAATAGAGAGGGGGAACAGATACAGTTTGGCTTACTTCAATTTCACCTGTGAAAAAACAGTCACATTGACATGAGCTGTAACACAGTTATGCAGAACATGAGGCACACAATCATGTAGACTCAGTGAAATCATGTAGTGCCTCTGTGTTTGTGTTGGATTGCATGAGTTTGTTTACTTAGAAGGCGATGCTGCCTTTGTGGATTAAAAGAACACATTGTATTCAAGCATTTCAGAGTCATTTCCAGTCGTGCAGTGTGAGTTAGATTATTTGCAACTCTAGTTTGGACATGTGTTTCTTCAAGAACTTTTCAGTGTGCTTGCTGATAAAGGAGCACAATCTTAACTTATGATCATATTAGGGCTGCAACTAACAATTACTTTCATTATCGATTATCTGTCTATCATTCTCTGGATTAATCGATTAGTTGTTTGGTCCATAAAATGTCATAAAATGGTGAAAAATGTTGATCGCTGCTTCCTAAAGCCCAAGGTGACGTCCTCAAATGTCTTGTTTTGTCCACAACCCAAAGATATTCAGTTTCCTGTCATAGAGGACTAAAGAAACCAGAAAATATTCACATTTGAGAAGCTGAAATCAGAGAAGTTGGACAAT
>NTHP01000170.1:648997-659124 GCA_003416845.1 Oplegnathus fasciatus | reverse complement strand
CAACTAACGATTATTTTCATTATCGATTTATCTGTTGATCATTTTCTCGATCAGAAAATGGTGAAAAATGTTGATCACTGTTTCCCAAAGCCCAAGGTCACGTTCTCAAATGTCTTGTTTTGTCCACAATCCAAAGGTATTCAGTTTACTGTCATAGAGGACTAAAGAAACCAGAAAATATTCACATTTGAGAAGCCAAAATCAGAGAATTTGGACACTTTTTCTTAAAAAATGATTCAAAACAATTATCAAAATAGCTGGAGATTAATGTAATAGTTGACAACTAATCAATTAATCAAATAATCGTTGCAGCTCTATACAGGATGTATATGTAGATATGTGACTGAAGCTGGAGAAACCTGAGCCACCGCCCTCAGGTTACAAGTTTGTACACGGCCACATGAATTTTAGGATTAGTTTAGAAGCAAAAGCTGCCAGGTAATCATCTCTGCATTTATATAAGGTTATAAATTAGTGAAACATCATACGTTACCTGGTCTTGTTTGCCCCATATCACTTGTAAAGGTGCAGTGATCAGATGCAAGTGCTCCTGTAAGGCATATCTTGATTTCTCACCAACAATCTCCATAAATACTAACAAAAAAAGAAACAAAATTACTGGTATGTCACATGCACTATACTGTGTGAACATTTTCAGACCAAAGTGAGCTAACCTTCTTGGTAAAATGTGTTGTGAGGCTGCCGGACATCTACCAACCCTTGAAGAATCTAAACAATTAAAATAGCATGTTTAAACATCCACCAACTGCAGCTACTTTTGAAATATGTTGCAAGGTGAATATTATTCTTTAACTATGTCTTTGATTATCATCCACCGTGAGTGCATACAAAGGGAAATCCAGAATGCTTTTTATTTTCAAGTGTGGACCTGACCTGCTGAGGGATTTTAAAGCGAACATGGGAACAAAGCCTGAACATGTCCTCCATCTCCTCGGGTGTAGTAGGGATCAACGGGATGTTTAACGTGTAATTGCTGTGCTCCAGGTCCTGCAGATGATTGTCAAATTTGGTCTCACATGGGTGTCTTATACCTGCAGGATTAAATTAGTGTTTTCTGATTAGACGCTGAAGATGCACGCTCATATACACGATAAACAGAGCAAAATTGCAAGCTACAAAAGGAAAGGTGAAATAAATAAGGGTGTGTGTGTGTTATTATCATCATGTCATGACAGGTCATATCTTGTCATTTATAATCCGTATTATATGACGACTTTTAAAGACAAACTGGTAATAATGAAATTAATCCATGCTCTGTATGAATTGATTTGCTTTTAAAGGGGCACTCCATCTATTTAGTATTGCATTTCCATGAAGTTAGGGGATTTGCAAGAGACACATTTTTAAAAAGAATGGTCAGAATCAAATAGAGATATCCAGACTTTTAGTTTCTAGCATGGTCAAGCACCTAAAATGCTGGATCCTACATTCCCCATAATGCAACTCAATAGCGTCTTTCATTAGATCCTCCCTGCCTGTAAATGGAGAGGGGTCCAACTGAAGAGAGTAGGGTCCCTTAACATGAGGTGCGCCACTTCCTGTTCTGCCACAAAAGTATATAAGCTAATAAGCTACTTCTTCTACTACTACTTAAGCTACTATACTTAATTTAACTCCTTTTCACTCAGAATGAGAGAGTAACAGTATCTTCTGTGTGAAAATGTCCTATAAGTGGAGTAAAAATCCAAGAAGGCCACGCAAAGAGTGAAATGTTCAAGTATTACTGGGCAGATATAACTTTTATAAAGACGTTTGTAACTACATTAGCATTTTCACATTAGCAAGGTGTGAAAAAAAGAGTGCTCTTAAACATTAGCTTGTTGTATAAGGTGACTTTGTGTTTGTTAATGAAGTAACCGTACTGTTACCTTTTTTATCCTGAGCGTTAAAGTTATAATCTTGAAGATTTTCATTTCGTTGTCTTTTGCGGCACCTATGGCGATAATCGATAATTGCAGATTGTTTTTGGACCTCACTTTAGTTTCAGTTTCATCGTCTGTAGTCATCGACCTTTTCTTTCTTTGTTCGGCCATAGTAACCGTTTACTCACAACGCTAACAGAGACTGGGAAAAAAACAGCATGCTGCTTCACACACAGGTGAGTTGAAGAGCAAGTGTGTTGCGTTAAAAGCCTTGTTAAAAGCCTAACTGTGTGCCGCTTGTGATTTTTCCAGGAAAGTCGCCACCGACACCCAGGTCGTAATACTGCAAAGTTCATTAGTGGGCCATAGGTTCAATCACCATTGTGTTACCTCATTGGGCGAGAGATAGTGACTTAACAGACATTTATTTAAGTGAAAATCTTCGAGATTATATCTTTGAGGAGTTTTTTCAGGTAATTTGGCGTAATATTTCTTTCCTAAGACACAAGAAGACAAGAACATTTAGCTAGTTTTTTACCTGAAAAAAAAGTGCTACTAAAAGTCTTGAGCAGAAAAACTCTTTCGACGCAGGTTTTCTGTTAAAAATTTGGCGACTCCAAGCTCAAGCCAAAATAACCCTGATGACATCACTATGACATTATCAGGGTTATTTTCTCAAACTTTTAAAAGCTCCCTCCAGACAACAGAATGAGAGTGCCGCTTTAAAGTGAATAATATTTACTAGTTTCTGCATCCAACTCAAATACTCATTGATAAAGTTGTACATGCACACACACATACACTTAGAACCTTGTAGGGTGTCACACACACAGCGACTGACCGTCTGGACAGATGAGCGTCATGCTACAGATCTCTGAGGGGTAGCAGGCTGCATAAACCCCAGCTACATTTCCTCCCATGGAGGTTCCAACCAGATGGAAAGGTTTCCTGTTTAAGCGAATGGTTTCCACAAACTGAGAAGAATCAGGGACAAAAACAGATTTTCAGAGGAATGATTTAGGTACCTGACAACAACACACCTACATATTTCACTGCTCTCTCTTCAGTGTACCTGATGGATCCTTCTGACCTGCCCCTGAATGGAATAATCCTCTGTGTTGGTGCGTGTTGTCCCCTCGTGGCCGGGCATGTCCACACACACAATGTGCAGATGTTTTGGTAAATACTAAAGCAGTAGAAGAGAGAAACACAGCTTAAAACCATTAATGTATGTATGGAAGCCGAAAAAAGCTGTAATCATTGGAATCTTTCATTTATGTTGAAATTTAAATGTTACTGAATTTATAGCATTGAAATATCTTACTTTGAAAACCGTCTATCTGAATTTATGTGGTTTGAATTCCCTGCTGTGAAACAAGAGGTGCAGTTTCAAACACGTGATTTTCACAAACTCCGATGTCCAATGTTTCCAGTCGCTCATCTGAACATTTTCTTGAATCATGTGACTGACAGAACATAACCCAATTGGACAGAGGTCTGATTGCCTCCTTCGCCTTGGCCGTCCAAATTTGAAGTTTTCATCTTGAATTTTGGTGTCTTGTATTTTACAGATGCAACTTGATTTGATTTGATTTTTTAGATCCAAAAATTACCAATTAAATGTGAGCAACTTGAATATAGTTTATTTTACAACTGAACACTTGAATCTTCCATCTGAAATTTGTGAACCCTTAAAAAACAGACAAATAAATGAAATAAAATAAACAAAACTTAAAATCAGGTTTTTGAAACGGCACCCCTTCAAATGACCTGAAATGTCAAAGAGGGAAAGAGGGATTCAAATAGATATTTTTCGGAGTAAAATATTTAAATACTATTCATTCAGTGATATTTAAATTTCGATATAAAGTATTCATTAGTGATTAAATTCTACAATTAGGTGTTACAAGCTGCTTTTAAGATTCAAATTCCGATGGTATTTTTGTGCTTATATGTCCTCAAAATCCTCAGACTATTTATACACAAGGTAAATTTGCTTAATAAAATGGTCATGTTTTACATTATTATTATTAACGGCCTGTGATCCAGTTATGTTTGCTGTCCCTGCTGGATGAGTGTTAGTCCCTTGAGTTCATAGCAACGAACTGTTTAGTCTTGCAGCTCCCCTGACCTTGACAACAGTGAGCCATGTGTCTTTGTGAGCAGAGAAGCCGTGCAGCATTAAAATGGAGGGTCTCATCCCAGGCTTTCCTCTGTAGGCGTAACAGAAACGATAGCCGCTGCAGTCTGCGTAGCGCACCTGCAGGCCCAGAGTCCTCCTCCAGTACCTGTAGGGGAGCAGGTATGTCTGAGCTCATACACACAGACATGACTGCACTGGAATTCAAATTTGGGCCAAGTGATAATAAGCTTGGATGCAAATTTTTATGAACATGTGTTGCCAACATTTTCTATACAGCACTGCTCGGATACTTTACGAGTTTCATGTTGAGGCGAATTTGGGATTTTGGACTACATAAAAAAATGACTTGACATGCAATTTCATGTTCATAAAGGTCACATGAATTATTTCACATTTTTTCAATTCAATCTTAATACAACACTCACATGTCTAAGTCATTTTCTTTCTGTGCAAAAAGTACAGGTGAAGCAAATATGAGGCTTAAACAGTCTCAGTTAGTCAAATCAAGTGGGTCTTCCATAGTTGCAAATGTTTTGGTATGAAACTCCCTTGGAAGGGATCTTTTTGCAGCCAGCATGGACGGGAGGAAAACATTACAGCAACCAACAACTGATATTTGGGTAAATGTAGATAAAATCATGCACAAGACATGAAGAACTGCTCTATTTGAAGGAACGGTGAAGCCATAAAAGACATGCAGTCTTGGGTTTGAATATTTAACTCAATGTAAACATCACAGAGTTCAATAATAAAGGACTGGAAAAGGCTGATACAGAAAATGTAAAGGAAAAAAATGAAAGGAAAGTGGATATTAAGGGGTTAAAATGTTTGAAATTTGAGATTACAAATAATGTTTATTTTGATTGAAAGCATATTTTGTCATGTATTTTAAAAAATTTGTGGTAGAATCTTTCACATCAGGTATCAAATACATAAAGTGAAAGGCTGGACAACACAATAATCGACCTCACCAGTAATACACTTTAATGAGTGCTGACGGCCAGAGAAGGACGGAAGCAACAAAGGCCAGGATGGGAATAGCCAGCGTCCCCCCTGCAATGATAAACAGGTTCACCACGTCTAGATCGGCTGCCATGGCTCACCTAAAAAAAACACACATGAACTCACACTTTACACACATGCAGCATCTCATGAGCACAACATGTTAGGGGGGAGGGGTAAAGTCAGTATCCAACATCCACAATGTTTTGTTTGTTGAGGTGATGAATAATAACATATAAAACATCTTGCCATCCCATAACATGCCTTTTCAAACATGTAAAAACTTACTTTTCAGATGATTTTTTCCCTCCTGGTTTCTTCTGTCACAGGCCGACACCTGTGACTGCTGGTTCAGCTGTGATTCTGTTGATTCGTTTTACAGCACGCAGATACTTCCGTTTATTTGCAGGTTTTGTTGATGTGTTGAGAGCAAAAATGGTCAACTTATCTTTCTGAAATTTGAAATTAAATAAAAAGGTCCCTGTGGAGTGCGGCTAGTCCCGGCAGATTATGCTTGCTCTGGGTAAACTCATTGATTATTACTCATCATCGGGGAAAACCGGGCCACTACATTATTCGGTCAATCTTTTAAAGTGAACGCACAGGCCAGACTTTGCTTCTGACCGAGTCCAGGCAGTACACTGTCAAAACTATAACAGCATTCTGTGCAGCAGAACAGGTGGAATAAAGAGACAGTATATGGAAATAGAAAACTACATTTGGTACAACATTATGGGATAACCACTGTGAATTAAAACAAAACAGCAAATTGAAGAAGTGCTTGATGTTGGACAGCTAACAGAGCAAATGTGGTGAATTATGGTTTTGACACTGTCATTAGAGAGGTTTTTGGGTTCTGAATATTACTGTGTAATGTATAAAGAACGTGAATATATAACTGTAAGTAACTGTACATATTTTTATTCTATCCTAATCTAAAATATTTATTTAAATACATATGTTCTGTCTGTGTAGCGTGAAGGGGGGCTACAACTCTCATTTCATTGTGCAACCCTGTGTTGTGAAAAGACAAAAATAAAAGAACCTTGAATAATTCCTATAATTACAGTTACTGTGAATTATAAGCGAGTATGACATAATGTTAGAACAATTCCAGAAAACCCATCTTTTTCTGAGAGAGAAAAAACACAAGTCATGTTCTAGAAACTGTCTAGGTTATATATTGATGGACAGAACTTGAAATAAAGAGACTAAAATATTTAAAATGATACCATTAAATATAAACTTCCTTTGTATGTCGCTTTGGACAAAAGCATCTGCCAAATGAATGAGTGTAAATGTAAATATGTAGTTAGTTTGTGAGTCACTCCACTGTTAGTTTAAATACATACACATACTTCGACATCTGATTTCAAGCTCCAGCTTCAAGTCAAAAACGTACCACTGGGTGTCATGATGGAGGCAGAATGTGGAGTGTCTCCTGTTTACAGTCATTAGTGAAGCTCTGAGTGTTTTCTGACCACAGGCTGTCATGACATCAGTTCTGCTTCAGTTGACAGTGAAGCTTTGAGGGATTTGGGGTACGGACATCTGATCCAGCTGTGGACTTCGGATCTTGAGCTCTGTCTCAGACACTTGGAGGTTTCCCTGACTGCAGGGAAGAAACAGATCTGATGAACCCTGTAGAGCCTCACCATGAACACACTGCCCTCCAGAGGCATGTTCTGTATTTTAAAATGACTTAAAATGGTGTTTTTTTAAAAAAGGTCCGTATCAGTGGCTAGTTATAGTTTTAAGTTAAAATCCTCAACATTGTCATTATGTCAAATCCCAACAAGAGTTATGGACAAGTAAACACTTTTTTCTGCATATTTTTCAATTCAAGTTCAAATCTACATTGAGTCTAAAGTACCAGGAAATGCTTGATGATTATCATGATACTGCCTTGGCCCATTTGATATAGAGGTCTTCTAAAAAGGTCTATTCACTGTGTTGTGATTTGGGAAATTGGTTTAATTACTATGGACACTGTGTAAAAAGGACTTCAGTATTAAATCAGTAGCAAAGTAAATAAGAGCTATATGAAGCCCGAGATTACACAGTAAAAATACCATCTAATGCAGCTGCCATTCTGCTGCATCTCTGGTCCACTACAGATGACCTACATGCAAACTAGAGCAGAACAAATGGACACAGCAACTCTGCAGAGAGGCTCGCCATGCGTGGGAATGATTCTCATATTTGGGTTTATATAGGACGCAGAGGCTGTCCTCAATCTGCTCTCTCTCACTCACACACACACACACACACACACAGTGTATTCCCCCGGTTGTCTGAGCGAGAGCCTCATGTCACATCGACCACATCATCCCGGTCGTCACATTGCATCCTGAGAGGGATCCTTGACGCAGCAAAGCCTGCAGAACAGAAATGACAGAGCCAACAGAGCAAAACAAAAATGAGAATCGGATGCGTCATGGTGGACGTCTCAGTGGGTTAGTGATTTCCTCTGGAGCTTATTTAGCAAGAGCCTCCTTATCCTGTTGAGAAATATTCTGCATCCTCTTCCACAGACCTACCATCAATGTGGTCAGCCTGCCTAAAGGGCGTAACTGCACTGAGTGCTTAACCCTATAATCTTTCACCAGATGTTAAGGCCCCTACAGTCAGAAGTGAACTCAGATGATCAAACTTGTGTGATATTATGTCATACCAACACTTTACAGGGGCACTCCAGTGATTTAGCATTGCACTTCCATAATGTTGGGGTCTCACAAGAGACAGAGTAAAAAAAGAACAGTCAAAATCAAAGCAGCAGAGGCTGAGATTTCCTGACTTTTACTTCCTACATTTCCCATAATGCATACTCAGCTGCATCTCTCATTAGACCCTCCATGCCTCCTAAAAGCCCTCATCTTCCAAACCCCACAATCCCTGCGTTGTCACCCCAGCTGTGTTGACAGACTGGCTCCATTCAAATTAATAAGAGGTCTGTTTTTTTCCCCACACGGGGCTCAAATTGGTCTGAACGTGACCTTAAACCCTGATGACATCACTATGCCTGTCATCAGGGGCATTTACAAACTTTGGAAAGCTCCTTCTAGAGCCACAGAAGACATTATGAAACTGTATTACACAGGCTGAGCAGTACTCATGACTTGTAAACCTTTATGTGTAAAAATTGGTGGAATGCCCCTTTGACATTTTAAGAGAAACTGCTAATCACTGAAACTGTATATACTAAAGGTAAATAATGCAATGATTGAGAAAAAACTGCCAGATGTAATTGCCCTTTACAAAACATTAGAGGAATAATTCGTACATGCCTGATATATAGAAATCAGGTGCGATTCCTTCTGTACAAAGAACAGCTGAATCCTTTGACTTGAATAAGGTGTATATGTAGATTTTGGGGTATTCTTCTGGAGCAGATGACGTGTATTATCTCCCAGTCATCTTATTGTGGTTCAGCACCTTTAGAGGGGCAACAAGAGTCATACAGGTCAAACTGCAGGTCTCTAATAAGTCCACCCACACATTGAATGTGTTCATTGTACCACTGTGTATACTGTGGCTTTTTCCATGGTGCATTGTTGACCAGCTGACGTACAACACACTGTGCTCACCTGAGAAAACCTCTCCAAGGAAAACACTCTGTACTCGCTGCTGTCAGCATCAACAAGCTCCTTTAAATGCCATGCAACACAGGGAGCTATTATAGAAGGAGATAAAACAGGGAATATGAGATACAAGAAGATCTATTCTAACAATTTGGGGTGTGTGGGACAATACACACAAGAGCAACTTACCACAGACAAACTGTCTGCACCCAGTCTTCCTCTACAGGGTTGCGATGAGCTCAGCGGGATGGAGGTTTGGATGAGCCAGAGGAAACAAAACCTCCAGTAGCAGGAGGTCTGACCTCATCTCCACAAAGCTCGGCTTCAGCGACTGCCCGCTTACGCAATGACTATAAGGTGCAATCATGATTTTAAGATCTTTAATTGAGGTCACTCTTACATTTTAGAGCAGTTATCCGTGAAATTTAAACCCAAGAAACTAAACCTTTCCATCTCTTTTAACAAAATACATAGATTTTGTACTTATTTGCAGGGAGTAAACTATCATAAATGCAGCAAATTAATAGATATATTTGTTGATAAAATTTGAGATTTTCCACAAAATCAAACAAAGCATGCAAATATAGAACCATCAGAAAACTCTGAAAGAACACCAAATTTAAGTTTGGGCTTATTTACATGTTCAGATGAGTGTTAAAACCATGACATTTCAAGTATTACACCAGTTTCTTGTGGTGACTACTAGAAAGATGTGGTGCAATATCACTAAATAGCATGCGTTTCAATTTAAATATTGTGATATGTATGTTGTGTAATACTCACTTCCCTTTGGTATACAAGTAATGTCTATGGTTAATTGCCATTATCAATGAAATGTCTGTTGCACCAAATGTAACCTTTTCATTGACACAACGCTGTGCAGTAAGACTGAAAATTCTTATTCCTTGTTTTATCCTGCTTTGTTAAGAAATAGTTAATGGGTGACTGATATAGGTGGCCAGAAAAGTAATATGATGTACAGTAGCTGGTGCAGAAAAAGTAGATTGTCTGTCCAGACTCATATAATGTAGTGAGGACTTTGAAGGAATTTAATAAAAGGTATTGGTAAAAGTGTATTTTTTGAGGGGGTGAAATGGAAGTTATCATTATTGACATGTATGATTCCAGTGAATAATTTCCAGTTAGAAACATGCTGTCTTCACTGAGAGCCTATTTTTACAGAGGACTGATAGAGAGCTTCGTCACATGGTGCAACGACAATCCCCTGAAGCTCAATATCAGCAAAACCAATGAGCTTGTGGTGGATTACCAGAGGAACAGGAGGCCCCCTGTCCTGGTTGTCATCCATGGAGAGGAAGTGAAGAGGGTGGACTCACTCAAGTACTTTGGGGTCCAAATTAATAAATAATGGCCAAAAAATGTTTTTCCAGGACATTATGATGTCACAGTGAAGTTGACCTTTGACCTTTTGGGTAAAAAATGTCATCATTTTATCCTATCAGACATTTGTGTGAAATTTTGTAATAATTAGCATATGAATTCTTGAGTTACGGCCAA
>NTHP01000170.1:615227-638022 GCA_003416845.1 Oplegnathus fasciatus | reverse complement strand
ACTCAGCAGTATTTCTGCCCTGATGTTGTTGAATACATCCTGTCATAATGCCCTGAATAGATTTATTGCAATTAGACTGCATTAGTTTTAGCTAGATATAACTATATTTACATACATACAGACATGTGACAAATTAAAGGAAAACCCAGCATACAAGTGTCTTAGTAAGGTGTTGGGCCACCACGTGCCACCAGAACAGCTTCAATGTGCCTTGGCATTGATTCTACAAGTCTCTGAGCTCTACTGGAGGGATGAACACCATTCTTCCAAAAGATATTCCCTCATTTGGTGTTTTGATGATGGTGGTGGAGAGCTCTGTCTAACACGTCGGTCCAAAATCTCCCATAGGTGTTCAATTGGGTTGAGATCTGGTGACTGCGAAGGCCATAGCATATGATTCACATCATTTTCATACTCATCAAACCATTCAGTGACCCCCTCGTGCCCAGTGGATGGGGGCATTGTCATCCTGGAAGAGACCACTCCCATCAGGATAGAAATGTTTCATCATAGGATAAAAGTGATCACTCAGAACAACTTTGTATTGATTTGCAGTGACCCTTCCCTCTAAGGGGACAAGTGGACCCAAACCATGCCAGCAAAATGCCCCCAACAACATAACAGAGCCACCAGATCCCCTCCCTGTAGGGGTCAAGCATTTAGGTTTTTCCTTTAATTTATCACCCGTCTGTATATTAGCTATGTTAGGGGGAAGAGGGACCATCATTTTTGTGATGGTCATTCACTCAGAGTTTACCCAGGCTAAAGAAAATGTAAGCTCCTTTAAAAGTTAAATATGTATACTCAACTAGATTTAGTGACTTTGTCATACTTTAAAGTATGTTTAACTCATATCCCTCACAGTAAACTAACCGGACTAGCTTTCAGTGGCGGAAAGTAACTTAGTACATTTACTCAAGTACTGTACTTAAGTACAATTTTGAGGTATTTGTACTTTACTTGAGTATTTCCCTTTTCTTACTCAACTACATTTCAGAGGTAAATATTGTACTTTTTACTCCACTACATTTATTTGATCATTTTAGTTACTTCTGATTAATAATACAAAATATAATCAACTAATAAATAATGATGTAATATTATAGATTAAGATAAAATTTAATTGATCCCTGGGGGACAAATTCAGAGGCTACCCAGCAGATAAAGTAGTTGAAATTTGCTCCATCTTTACCAGCTGCAACATCAAAGTGATGTACACATAAGTGCAACAATAATTATTATTCAATATAATATATATTTATTCTGAAATGAGCCATTCTGCATTATGAGTACTTTTACTTTTGGTACTTTTAAGTATATTTTGATGAAAAACACTTTTGTACTTTAACAGAATGCAGGACTTTTACTTGTAACAGAGTATTTCTACACTGTGGTATTACTACTTTCACTGAAGTACAAGATCTGGGTACTTCTTCCACCTCTGCTAGCTTTATTTATCATCTTAAAATTAGCTCTTTTTCATTTAGCTAGCTCGGTTGCTTAACTGACTCTAACCGACAGCTAGCTTAGGTTACTTGTGTTGATTACGACCTGATATTGCCTTAAAGTGCACTTTCAAGTAATTTACAGAGTTAAATATGGTTAAACACTTTTTAAAAAAGTATTTCAGCTGCCTCGACTTACCACCAAACATCTCCAACATGTGGTTAGCTTAGCGTTAATTGGCTATAAAGGCTAATCAAATGACGTTTGATACTAATTGCAAACTGGAGGTGTAGCTAGTTAGGCGTCAGCTAACATTAGCTCCCCATTATAGCCTCACTTTTAAGGCACTTTGTGATGCTGGAGAGGCAGCATTAATAAGCTACAACAGAGGGAACAACACTGTGTTCATCCTCCAAGTGGAAAACTTCATTGAAAGTTGCCTAATCAGTGTGGTGGTGGGTGTTGCCTTTCTGCCTTACGTGTCAACCTAGCGGTCCGTACAGTTTACTCATAGGAGTAACCCAGAAGTGATACTCGCTTAGCTGGTGTAGCTTTTAGGGAGGAGGAGGAGGTGGGGAACATCACTGCTGCTCAAGCTTTCACTTAGTTAATTTAAGCCACCAGATGTTCGCCAAGTTAATCTCCCAGGTTTGTTAAATCTCGAGTATCTCCTGCGTCCCGATGACTTCCTCTATCTCCGCCTGGATTTGGAGTGAGAGGTTCTGGCTTCCCGAAAATGTCTCCTGGGCGGACCTGGAGCGTCCACCACCTGGTGTGGAGTATCCCCGGCTGGGAGACATATTCTGCGCCTTGCCTCTGGCTGTCGGGGTTTTTCTCCTGAGACTGCTTTTTGAAAGGTAATTAAGACCTCTTTGTTTTTGTTTGCTGTTTCATTTCAGTTCCTCATTTGAGCGCCTGCTCTGTGAGTTTCCAGCCTGTTATTCATAAAAAGGGGGGGGGAACCTAGAAACATAGCTGCAAAAATAGGATTAGCCTGCTTGCAGCAATCTTAATATATGAGTCATCCTTTATGAGCTCAAACTATCTGGAAACTGCTGAACCAACTCTCTCTGCAACAACAATCCTGAGCTGCTGCTGTCACAAAGTCACTTTGATGAAATCTCTTTTAACAGATTCCCATTGATTCATACATGGGGCTGCCTCAGCTTCAGATAAATATAGCCTTCTTCTCTTCTTTTTATGGGAAAATGCTTGTACTCTTAAGGAATCCACTGTTGTTGTTTTTGCCTTAGTCTTTTTAATTAACAGTGTAGGCATTCCTTTGAGGTGATAACACATGTCAATAACTCCTCTGGCTTGAGACACCAGTTTACCTTGCTCAGCAGTGATAGTTTTCTAAGGATAGCTTAGGGGTTGAAACAACAGCAGTGGCATATAATTATCGCACAGTCCAATTCCTTATGTGATCGCTGGAGACTGGGCATTTTGTGCCTGGGTTAGGGGCTTTTAAAAACCTGTCTGTGCTGTGTATATCACCAGAAAGTCACATTTCTACAGTTAAATCAGGGGTCATGCAAACTTTCTAAGCAGTGCTTCATTTAGAGTAAAATCACCACCAAAAAGGGCAGGCCCAAGCCCCAGTCTGTACTTCTATTCATTCAGGATTTTTTCCACATTGGGGAATCCACATAAGTGGGGTGTTGTGAGATTGAGATGTAGTTAAGTGGCTCCCTAGTTTCAGCATGGTCAGCTCAACCAGATGAACCAGATGATCTTGTGACACAAATCAGTATTTTGGTTAGAGGCGGCCCTCCCGTCCTCATCTCCCACCCTCTCACATGATAGGTCATCCTGCTCTGTTTAGACTAGGTGCTACATTCCCCAGGATTCTTCCTAAACGCTTGCTTGTGTCTCCCTTATAGGCTCTATTGTCCTCTCTTTCCCTCCCTCTTTAAGACACGCACATGCATGTCAAACATTACTTTGTGGGAAAAACTGCTGAAGCTCGGCAGTTCACGTCAACGAGGGAAGCCCTTTGGCCAATCCCAGCTAATATTTCATCCATTCCTACGGCCTGTGCAGTGTGCTTTACTTCTCTCTCTCTGACTCTTTCCTTGTCTGAATGTCTCTCTTAATACCACACCATCTCTGTGTCCCCCTCCCTGCCCCCACTCTCTCTTTTTTTTGCCCCTGTCTGTGTGTATACAGGCTAGTGGCCAAGCCCTGTGCCCACATACTTCAGATTCAGGCGGGAGAGCCTCGGCGAGCTCAGCCCAATGATGTCCTGGAGAGGGTGCATCAGTCCAAAAAGGTACATAAGGCCCATGTTTGTTCTGTAGTCTATTAAATGTTCCCCTGCACCCTGGATTACAGATGTTACCGCACTGGAATACACCACCACAGGCATAATGATATGTTCAGTAAATACTTCATGTAGTGTGACAGTCATACCTGCTGGTATTATGGTTTAAGTAGAGACTATGGACAGCAAGTGATTTCTCTTTGTCCTGTACTGTACTCTTAGAGTCCAGACACGAGGCAACTGGAGGGACTCTCCAAGCAGCTGGACTGGGATGTACGGAAAATCCAGAGATGGTTTCGCGTCCGTCGGAACCAAGACAGGCCCAGTACGCAGAAGAAGTTCTGTGAGAGCATGTAGGTTCCTATGAAGTTATTGAGTACATGTAAATTTTCATTCATGTCAGTCGACTGAATTATCTCAACAATTATTGGATTTATTGCCATGAAATTTTGTAAAGACATTCATGGTCCTCAGAAGATGAATCCTCCACCAACAGGTCGATGTTTTCACTTATCCTGTGAAATATCTCAACATCTACAGGATGATTCAGCACTTGATTTTGTATGGACATTCATGGTTCCTAGATGATGAACCCTCATGACTTTGGAGATGCCCTGACTTTTTGTTTGTGGTTTTGAGTGAAATCTTTTTGACAACTAATTGGATGGATTGCCATGAAATTTGGATTCATGTCCCACACAGGATGAATTGTAATAACCTTGGTGATCCCTTAACTTTCCAAGTAGCGCCATCATCGGGTCAAACTTTCTTTGTTTTATGACCAAATACTTGCACAACTCATGACATTCCCATCAGCCTAATTAGTGCTTATTAACAAATATGAACACTACACTAAGATGGTGAACATGGTAAATGTTGGCATGGTAACACTACACTAAGATTGACCCTCGCATGTAGCTCAACTGCTAACTGCTGTGCATAAAGATAGATTGTTGTGTTTTCCCAATTCTATTCTTTTCTTTACCCTCAGGTGGCGATTTACATTTTACCTGGGGATTTTCATCTACGCCATTCACCATTTGTGGAGGGTGAGTTGAATTAGCATACTGTATGCTTTTGCACAATACTGATACTGGCTTTAGCTTTTATTGAAAGGTAAACAAGCCGACTGTTTGTTTCTGTTGATCTAATCAGAGACTGGCTTAATCCTGTGCACATTTTATCTGTTTCTGTTAGTCGCCTTGGATGTGGGATACCAGACAGTGTTGGCACAACTACCCTTTTCAGGTTAATAGTTTTTTTTATTAACTCCTCATAATCATCATATTCAGCTGCCTATATTCTGACTCCAATCTGTTCAGCACCATAATATTGGTAGTCCAGTGGGGCTGCATATTTGTTAAAGGTGTTTTTGCTTCACTCCCTCCCAAAGCCTATGAGCCCTGAACAGTACAACTACTATGTAGCTGAGCTGGCTTTCTATTGGTCTCTGATGTTTTCCCAGTTCACTGACATTAAACGTAAGGTGAGTCAACAACAGCTTAACTAAAACTATTGTGCTGCCTCTCAATAGCCCTCCTGAATACTTCACGCCTTTTGTACCAGAACCAGCTTTTCATATCATATACATTTTTCTTCATTTCTTTGCTGGTGTGTTTATAGGCTTAACTATCACGCCATTTAACCAGTGTATTGGGATTAGTTTATTATCATTATTACATGTTCCGGCAGAACAGGTTAGACAATTAAATGCTGCTGCGCCACGAAGATTTACAATGCTTCTTATTTTTAGCTTCACTTTAGCCTGTCATCCCAGTATTCACACAAAGTGTTTCAGTTGGTGTCGTAACTGACAGTCTTTATGAATGCACATAGGCAGCCATGAGGGTTATTCTACAACCAGCAACTTCATCGCATTGTTCCATTAGCTGCGGGTGATTTTACATACATGTAAATTTGAGTGCAAGTAGCCTGAGCATCCTGTTTACCCCCTCTCTCTTTCTGTTGTCTCTCTTCATTTCACCGATGACAGGATTTCATCATCATGCTTGTCCACCACCTGGCCACCATACTGCTCATCACATTCTCCTATGCCAACAACATGCTAAGAGTTGGCACTTTGGTCATGTGTGTGCACGATGCATCTGACATTTTCCTTGAGGTAAAGACCTGCGTGATGATTTCCTTTTTTGCACTTGTTCCAAGAAGCAAACTTGAGGAGGGTCACCGGTTTAACTCAGTAAAGCCACACATTGTTGCACAAAATGTAGGCAAACACAGCTGAGAACATATGAGCATTGAAATGATACTGCTGCACTGTGAGCTACTTGTACTACCTGTCTGACAGAAAGAAAAACACACATCTCTTATTAGCATTTCACTGACAAGATGTCATTGAAATGTCATAGTACAAGGCTGTAAAAGTAGCTGTGAACTACTTGTACTACCTGTCTGACAGAAAACAACACATCTCTTATTAGCATTTCATTGAGTAGATGTCATTGAAATGTAGTAGTATAAGCACAAGGTAGCGAAAGCAGCTGTCAGCTACTTGTACTACCTGTCTTACTTAAAAAAAACACATCTCTTATTAGGATAGATGGATTAAGATGTCATTACTGGAGATTACAAGAGATACTGGTGTGATATTTTCCTACTGTGACTCATTAATGCCTTATTTATTCCCAAAGGCTGCCAAGCTGGCCAACTATGCCAAGTACCAGAAGCTATGTGATGGCCTGTTTGTGGTGTTCAGCATAATGTTTTTCCTCACTCGACTTGTCATCTATCCTTTCTGGTGAGACAAACAAGAGCTTATTTACATATTGGATTACTATTAGAAGCAATTTTTACACTAAATTAGTTTCTTAATGAACTAAAAGTTGCCATATTAATATATCGAGAGCTCCAGTAAACTCTGTATGGTTGTGCATATTTGTTGCAGGATTGTTAACAGTGTTCTGTTTGAGAGCTGGGAGATCGTCGGGCCGTACCAGGCCTGGTGGTTGCTCAATGGGTTGCTGTTGGTGCTGCAGACTCTTCACATCATCTGGTTCTACCTCATCGCTCGCATCGCTATCAAAGCCATATTCAAGGGAAAGGTTAGTCTGGCTGTCTGTTGTGTGTTGTGCAATTTTTTTTAGCCACACTAGCGGGGTAGTTTTATGGATGGCAATGTCGGTCAGTTGGTCCATAACTTTGGTCCAGACTGAACTATCTCAGCAACTATTGGATGGATTGCCGTGAAGTTCATGGTCCCCACAGGATGACTCCTACTGACTTTGGTGGTCCTCTGTCATTTCCTCTTGCACCACCATGAGGTTGACATTTCTGTTTTTTAGTAAAACGTCTTGACAACTATGAGATGAATTGCTGTGAAATTTTGACATTCATGGTCCCCAGTGGATAAAGCTTGACTTTGGTGATCACCTGACTTCACCTAGCACCCCTTGCAGGTCAAAATGTTCGCTTATCCAGTGAATTATTTCCACATCTACTTGATAAATTGTCACATGGTTTTGTGCAAATATTCATTGTTGCCAGATGATGAATCTTACTGACATTAGTTGATCCCCTGACTTTTCCTCTAGCGCCACCAGCAGGTTGAAATTTGTAGTTTTTGAGTGAAATGTCTCAACATGTATTGGACAAATTGCCATTACATTTGGTACAGACGTTCATGTTCCCCTCAGGGTAAATCATAATGACTAAAAACTGTCATTCCTACTTGTGTTTCATTTTACAGGTGTCAAAAGATGACCGCAGCGACATTGAGAGCAGCTCAGATGAGGAGATTTATTCCAATGGCAGTAAAAATCCCAGTCAGACCCTAAAACCAAAGGACAGCAGTCACACTAGTAACCTTAATGGAGAAACCCATGACCACTGAGCACCAGTGTGGCTTTTATTCACCTCCTGTGTGCTCACCTTGTCACTTTGACCTCCTGAGAAGACATTAAACTTTTTTTCCCCCCACTTAGAAAGATTTGCTGAGTTGTTCAAATGGAGAGAGGACTTGAAAACAGGGGGGGAAGTCCATGCGTGGAATACAGACTACCAGAGTCAGGTTTACACTGTGTGAAGTTTACACCTGCTTTTCGCTTACAGGAGTTGACAGAGAAATGTGTGTGGTCTGTCTGCACCTCACTGTGTGTGTGTGTGTGTGTGTGTGTGTGTGTGTGTGAGCGAGTGTGTGTGTGTGTGTGTGAGCGAGTGTGTGTGTTCTCAAAGTCAGAAATTGCAGGAACGCGTAACAGTGCACGTCTACACTGCTACTGTCAAAACTCATTTTATACATGTAAATACATTTTATTAGTGAAGTCAGTAATATATTTTACAGCTGTAAAACAAATCACTGCATCTGCCTTACTGAATATATCCTGCAAATATCTGTCTTAAAATACCAAAGGTTTCTTAATAAAACATTATTGTATCAAATCCAGTGATGAATGTGTAGGATCTTTATTATATTATGGATAGTGGCTGTACAATAAGTAGGGCTGCAACTGATGATTATTTTTATTATCAGTTAATCTGACTGTTGTATTGATTAATCGTTCTAATCTATAAAATGTCAAAAAATAGCAAAAGGTGCCAATCACAATTTCCTAAAGGTATTTAATTTACTCATGTAAAACAAAGAGGAGCAGCGCATTTTCACACTTGGAAGGTGGAATCAGTGAATGAGCCCCGATGCCATTTTTGCTTGAAAACTGACTTAAACAATGGATTGATTATCAAAATAGTTATTTTAACAGTTGCTATTTTTCTGTTGATTGACAAACGGATTAATCCACTAATCTTTTCAGCTCGTGGCTGCACTCAAAACAGTTCTGTATGTGATCCTACAGCAGTTCTTCTTCAGTATCTTATTTTATCACACTCGTCCAACATGTCAAAAACTTCTTCACTGAAGTCGTTGTACTTCAGGCTGAAAGAGTTGGAGACAAAAGCAGCGGTTAGACGCTAGTTTACAGTAAGATGTGCAGTAGTACGCTGGCTCAAGATAGTTTATAATTAAGTGACGTGAATCAGGCTTACTTCATCTCCTTCATGTTGTCGCTGTCCTGCATGACTTCAACGAGGGCCGGGACGGAGGCGTCGGTCAGGGAGTTGTTTCTCAGTTCCAGGCTCTTCAAAGTCTTACTGGCTCTCACAGCAGCACACAAGTCCTCAACACAGGCATCCGTCAAACCGGTCATTTCAAGACTGCGATACAAGAGAGGCAGGTAGATGTGAATGTAGTGCAGGCTGCAATGAGGTGATTAAGAAAATGGTGTTTTAAATAATTTTGTCAACTCACTCCAGGTCCTCCAACAGACAGCTTGGATGTGCAACAGCATCCCAAAGATGTTTAACCCCTTGGTCTCCTACGTTACTCATACCTACAGCCAGGGACTTTAGTTGAGAAGTCCCACTTCTCAACACCGAGCCCAGTTCCTTGAAGACCGGCTGGGTTAACTCGCATCGTGTCAAGCTGTAGGGTGCAGAGGAATATACACCTATTATGTGAAATTAGCAAAATATTTGTAGGTGGCACTTTTAGGGAGTTAATACAGGTGACTCTACCCGAGTTTTTCTATCGGACATTCAGGTCGACTGAGGGCCTGGCAGAGCAGCAGTGCCCCCTCCTGGCCCAAATCGTTGACCGACAGATCCAGGTCTGTCAGAGAGCAGTGCTCTGACATCAAGGCCTCCATCAAATTAGGACAGCACGCACCTGTCAGCTCGCTGTCAAAGAAACTAAAAGAAAAGATAAACAAAAGGTCACCAGTGGCAGAAAAATATGGATTTAAATTTATGATTTATCACACATATACTGGACTTCTTTTGGGTGTTAAGGGCAGAGGTGGGATGTAATTAAGTACTATACTTAAGTACAAATTTGAGATACTTGTACTTTACTTGAGTATTTTCTTTTCTTTCACTATGTACTTCTACTCCACTACAATTCAGAGAGAAATATCCCTTTTTACTCCTACAGCTATTTGACAGCTTTAGTTACTAGTTATGAGCTTATAATATGATGCTTTGTTATAGATTAAACTACCCAACAGTACATGCAAGTAGAGCTGTGACGATTAGTCGATTAATTGATAAGTCATTTTTAATGCACAAATTCCAAACGTTTCATGGTTCCAGTTTGGACAAAACAAGCATTTTGAAGGTGTACAAACCAAACAATCAGTCGATTAATGGAGAAAATAATCAGCAGATTAATCCACAACGAAAATCCTCATTAGTTGCTTTCCTATACAAAATAGCTCAAAATGAGCTCCACCTCAACCAACTACAACAGTAAAATCCTGCTTTTACATTAATGCATGAGTAATAATAATCTAATGAGAGAACATATAACAGTCTAACAGTCACAGGGGACATTTTTCTGCATTGAGTACTTTTGCTTTGAATGCTTATGTACATTTTCCTTATTATACTTGCATACTTTTACTTAAGTAAGGTTTTGCAGGACTTTCACTTGTAACAGAGTATCTTTACAGTGTAGTATTAGTACTTTTACTCGAGTAAAGGATCTGAATACTTCCTCCACCCCTGGTGAAGGGCCACACTCGGCTGAGGTATTCTAAGCTTTCTTTCCACATATTCTTAGGCAGCACATCAAAGGAACGGCACTGACAGCAGTTTTATCATCTTGAAACAGACTTACTTGAGGCTCTGCAGTTTACAAAGTGGGTGTTGCAGGGATTTGCACAAGGCCTCCACTCCACTGTGACCAATTGTGTTTTGTGTCAGGTTCACTTTTCTCAACTCTGATTGGCCAGAACACAAAGCTGCTGATAAAGCCTCCATGGACGCCGCAGTCAAGTTGCAGCTTTGCAGCCTTTTAATAAATAAAAAGAAAGGTAATTTTTCAAACCTGAAAGTCAACTATTTAAACATGACTGGACAATTCTGACAAAAAAACAACACAACACATTATAAAGTATATACTGGAGCTCCTGTAGTTTGCAGTGAGGACTATGCAGCGCTTTGCACAGTTTGGTGAAGCCCTGGTCCCCGATCTCATTAAACCTCAAGTCCAACACACACAGCTGAGAGGTGCATGAGGTCAGGACAGACACCAGATCTTCACAGATTGCCTCCGTCAGTCTGCATACTAGAAGTCTGGGTAAATCAAAAGCAAAATATCAAGGACTTATTAACTGAACTGAGTGATTTTTTCCTTTGAGAAATGCCCCTTAATATAAAATTTGAAGGAATACCTTGAGCTACTCTTACTTTAATTTGAGCAGCTTGCAGTCTCTGAGTCCAGCGCAGAGAATTTTGAACTTTTCATCTCCGAGGCGGGTTTGAGAGAGATCCAACTCCTCTGTGAGTCCTCTGCTGAGAGCTGAAGCCACATGACGGACAGCCCCAGTACTCAAGGAGCTGTCTACCAAGCTGGCGGACACAACAGAGTGATGTTACATACGATGTCATACTGAACACATGCAATGAATGATGCCTGGACATATGAATTTGTACCATGACTTACTTTATCTTACGTGACAAGCTCATAGTTGGAGCCAGTACCTCTGCTTGCTCCTCTGTCAAATCCCTGGTAAGGTACAGATTCAACAGCTCCATCTCACCGAGGCACGTGACAACATAATTCAGAGCGACACAGTCCTGCAGGCTCAGGTCTCCGTAGCTGATGCCTAGTCGTGCAGATGGGGTGACGATCTCTTTCACCAAACTCTCATTCTGAGCTTCATGCAGCAGGTGGAAGCAGCGGTGGTGCTTGTCTTTGTAGCATCCCTTCAGTGTCGTCTCCGAGCTGCTTTTAAACCAGCATTTGAAATCCACGATCCGACCAGGGTTCGACTCCCCCAGCAGGGTCTCCAGCGGTCTGCGCTGAATTGGCTCAGAGAGCCCGGACAAGAAGAAATCTAGAAACTTTGCATGGCCTCCGTGCTTTTCCAACATCTTCTCCACGCCCTCAGACGGCGACTTGTCCAAGAAGAAAGACACCGCCAGGAGGAAGTCCTGCATCAGTTGGGATGGGAAAGAGAAGATGCGTCTATCTGGCTGATCACCATCTACTTGCAAGAAAACACCAACTGAGGAAGGAAACCGCTGAAAACCAAAGGAATCAAGTTCCTCTTTGGTACAGCTTGAATGCTGGTCAATGGAGCAGTGAGACGCCATCTTGCCAAGAGCCAACACTAGTTCTCTGTTGCAGGCCTCGTCCAGCGAGAGCATCTGAATCAGGTGGACCAGGATATCTACATATAGCTGAGATAACGTCTCCGGAAGTTTTGCTCCAGCATCCATCAGAGACTTGTAAACAGAACAAACTGTCCAACAAAATCTTGGGGAGGTACAGATATCGTAAAAACCTAGAGTCCTCTCCATGTGCATCAGTGCTTTGTTGGCAGCAACTGGGTCAGTAAAGAAGCCATTAAAGTAGGCCTCTCTTTGTGGCTTCAGAAACCCCAACACACCCACACGGGTGCCACTCAGAAATGTCAGGCCTCCTGTCGACCTGGCTGCCACCACAAAGGAAGCTCCTTTCAGCAGTGATCCATGAAGCAAGCTGGCCACTAAACAGGGCACTGAGGCCACCTGGCTGGGGTCAGCGCAAAGGGCGTGGACGGAGGGGTCCAGGCTGTGTTTGCACTGATCCAGATCATCGAAAACAAACAACACATCTTCAGGCTTCTGCATAACAAGGGGCACAGACTCAGTGAGGATGTGACCGTGATGGTGTAGCATTAACGCCTCCAAGGAGAGCGTCCCAGTAAGAGAATTTAACTCCCTGAACCGGAACTGGAAAACGTAGGAGAAGTTTTGAAGGTGTTCTCCTTTTACCCAGCCCACAACCAGCTTCTCCAAAGCAGTGGTTTTACCTGATCCTTCAGGACCGACTAGTATGACAGTTTTATTTTCACCAGACAGAGAGGTGTGGACGGCATGATCAAGGGTGGGTAAGTCGTCTTCCACATTTCTGTGTGTCACCTGAGCTTCAGAAGTCAGCGGTGATATGTAATTATTGTTGCTCATCACACTGGCAGGCAGCTCTCCACCAAGAAGTGTCGACATGCCCTTTGACTGCAGGATGTGAGTCAGCACAGTGGTTTTGTCCATTGTGTAAATCTCTGCTGTGAGAATACATCAAATAAAAGTGACTTTCAGTGTGACAGCAGGCAACATATCATTCATCATGTCTGCAAATAAATGACAGTGTAATGAACTTTACTCCTCTACTTAGAGAGCTGTCCACCCACATGACTTGCAAAGATACAGTAAAAGTACTTTAATGCACACTGTCATGTTTCAAAACACGGAAGTGGAGAGTACAGTTACCTTGTTGTTGTTGGAAAACAAAGAAAATGAAAAAAAAGTGTCGTAAAGGAGAGAAAAAAAGTATCTTTAGACAGCAGACAGATTTTGGTGTTAATGGGTTAGGGTTAGCGCCTACACCAGGACCCAGCAGCAGCAGCCGCACGCGAGCTACCCACCAATTAAACCACGAGCAGCTCAAATGCAGGAAGTACGCTGTGGTTTTAAGCCCTGCGCGCTGCCTCACAGACCACAGGGAGCAACTACTAACACGAACTAACTACTACTAAATAACTCTTTGCAGCAGTTTTAATATGCTCCTAAATTAACTTATAGGTAGCAAAAAAAAATCAGTGGTGGAAAGTAACTTTACTCAAATATTATACTTTACTTGAGTATTTCCACATTAAGCCACATTTTCAGAGGAAAATACTGTACCTTTTTCTACTCCACTGCATTTATTTGACAGCTTTAGTTGCAGATCCTGATTAATAATACAAAATATGAACAACAAATAAGTTATGATGTATTGTTATAGATTAAGATACCCAGCAGTAAATAAAGTAGTTAAAATAGTTAGTTAAAACTAACTCCACCTTTACCAGCTGCAATATTAAATTGATGCTTCAATGCATCAATACTCATAACTCAATAATATAATATTATTCTGATATGGTTCATTATGCATAATGAGTACTTTTACTCCTGGTACTTTTTATTTTGATGCTAATGTGTATACTTTGTAGTAGTACATTTAGCTGATAATACTGATGTACTTTTACTTAAAGTTCCCCTCCACTCAAATATGTGTTTCTTCTTGTTCTTACTGTTGAATGTTGGAGCTTCACTGTACACAATGATGTATGTGTAGAGTTTGACACTAGAGGGATGTTTTCATTGAAAATGGTGGTGGGCCTACAAGCATGATGTGTGACATCACAAATAGTTTGGAAGCCAAGTAATAAGTTATAAATATTTATAAATATAAGTTGAACTGCTGGACAACAGGTGTTTCCATTCCCAGTGAATGTGCCCTGGAGGCTTCAAGTTTCTACATCGCACTTTTGCGAGTTTAATATTGCACATGAAAGCTTTTCACTTTCAGCAGATAAATGTGAAAACAGCCTTCTAGTGTCAAACTCTGCACGTACATCATTGTGTACAGTGAAGCTGAAACTGTAGGAACAAGAGCGGAGGGGAACTTTATTTTGAATGCAGGACTTTTACTTGTAACAGAGTATTTCTACATGGTGCTAATGCCACTTCTACTTAAGTAAAAGATCTCAGCACTTCCTCCACCAGTGGAAAAATAACACACATCTGAATTAATATGTTGTAAATGACCTGTCTTTCTAAGATAATACCCCAAAATACAAAAGGTACTTGTACTTTTTAATTTTTTTCAAATGTATTTATTGTCAAGACAAAATACCACCCCCTACTTTCCTTGTGTTAACATATAGGAAGCCCAAGTCACTAAACAGTCTCTGTAAAACAGCACTTAAAGCCATGACGTCCTTTCAAACTGGTCTATTCTGGTCAGAGCAGTCTGATGTCTGATGATACACCAGTACATCACTGCAGCAAGGTGAAAAGTTAAACCACTGGAGGTCAGCAAAGACAAGATTTTCAGGGGGTGCTGAGTTAGTCTTTAAGGATCCCCTCCTTTTTTGACATTTAAAATACTCTGCTCGGAATAATAATTTGTGTCTGATATTGTTTTTCCATACAAAGTTAAATTAACTTGTTAAAAGTTCTTAAAATTACACTTTTTATACATATATATATTTATATATCAGACCAGTTGTCAGACTAGATTGGCTATATAAATATCTCCAGAAAACCACCAAGGATAAAAACAATTCAAACAATTATTTCTTTTTGACTCTCTCTATTAGTTTCTTGTTGGGTGCCACATCATGAGCGGCTGTTGCCAAAGTTTGAGGCATGTTTTGATGAGGTTTGTAAAGAGGAGGACAACAACTACTTAATTATTACCTGAGAAAAAGGAACACAACTCATCGTGCAGCTGAGTACATCTTTATTTTGAACACAGAAAGTGGTAATCAATGTGACTTCAAACACATGGAGAGGGGAACAAACAAATGTCACACACATTTGGTTCATTGGTGCAGTTATTGTACTTTACAAAGAGATTAATGTAAAGAGAGAAAATGGCCAGAGTGATCCAGCAGATTACAGTAGGCTACTAAAGCGTGTTTTTTCCTGATTTAGTATGATCTGTCGAGGGTCTCCACTGTCTTGATGAAAACTGCACTTGACTTCCGCTGCTGGGGTATGCTATCTGTGACGGCTGTTGGGAAGAGGACAGAAGAAAAATCAACACACAAACACACACTGCATGCTGTCATATTAATCCTAAGTACAGTGGTGGTAATAATGGTGTTTTCTTCAGTTGAAAACTTACTTTTGTTGGGCACTGTTTGGATGTTGATAATAGACTCCTGTCCAAGTCTGTCAGAGAGAAAGCAGGAAATACACTGTAAGCACTGATGTACTGACAAAATAACATGTTGTTAAAGGGGAACTTTAAAGTGTGAAATTAGTTTATTGTTGTTGGTCTTGGAGGAAAAACGCCCATTACCATACACTGTATAAAAGATATTATTATTATATATAATTAGATATTAGATTATATTATTAGATTATATTATTACACAGTCTATGTCCATTACAAGAGTCAAGTAGCAGTGGGTGTTGTCCGGCCTTCGGCCTAAGGGGGCGCTAATGAGTCTAGTAGAGGTTGGCGCACCACAATGAGACGAAGAAGACACCGCATTAGAAAATTAACTTGTACAAGCGACACAAAGGTGAGATTTCTGCTTTGTCGGAAGTGTTTTCAAACTGTATTTTTCGGTTTTACAGGAGAGAAGACTTGAAGGATGAACACTAACTGGTTGGTTTGGCAAATGTGCGTCTTATTAACCGCGGCTCGATGCTACAATAGCTGCTCCTAGGATAGCACACTGGTACCGACTCAACGGTCGGTGGTCGGGTTGCATTGTGGGTAATGTAGGCACCAGGTTTTTACAAGGAAGATGAACATTTGGAATCAAAAAAGACTTTCTCTGGTTTTTCTGCATCAATTATGATAATTTTTCAAACTACATATTATTATACTATAGGAGTATAATGCTAAATCAGGGGATAACTCTTTTAAGCCTTGACCTCAAATTGCTCATCAAAATGAGGCAAAATAACTACAAACTTCTGAAAATTAAATTATTTGCCTGTAAAAGCCTAAATCAGCCTGTAATCTGTGAGTTATCATGGTATGTGACACTGCTGAGATCCACCTGTACAGCTCACCTTTCCTCCTCTCCTTCCAGCAGCTTCCTGTAGGTGGAGATCTCTATGTCGAGGGCCAGCTTGACATTCATGAGCTCCTGGTACTCTCTGACCTGGCGAGCCATGTCCTGCTTGGCCCTCTGCAGGGCCAGCTCCAGGTCCCTGATGCGAGCCTTGGCATCCTGCACGGCCCCCTCCCCGCGTTCCTCCGCTTCGGCTACCTGGCCCTCCAGGTTGGTACGCTGAAAAAAGATGGTGTAAGCATTCAATAAGATCTGGGCTGACCCCTTTCAAATAGAGGATTGGGGGTTTTTAATTGGCTTTTTTGAAGAATGTGTTGCCTTTGACTTCCAACATATCAGGCACTCTATAAACCTTTCACTCACCTGTATCTTTACAGTCTCGATTTCATTCTGCAGGCGGCTGATCATTCGGTTGAGCTCAGATATTTCTCCCTTGGTGCTACGCAGCTCATTACCATACTGGTCAGCCTCTGCGCTCATCTGGTCAAACTGGTGCCGGCAGAGACCAAACAGAGGAACAAACATGAGATCAGTAAATATCAGGTTTGACGAGGGTGGTTCCCGTGAAAAAGACAGGATATTCTAGTAGATTTGTGAGCTTTAGTGAGCTCCCCTTTCACATTTCTAGTATTAAAGACAAACTTGCTTTACTACAAATGTTGTTACAGAAACAGCGACATGTAATTATTCATATTAGATCTAGGGTCATGTATTTTAGTTCTCCACCTTCTTCTTGTGCCAACTTTCAGTTTCCTCATGGCTGTGGGCGGCAATGTCCTCATACTGAGCCTTAACCTCGGACACGATCTGATCCATGTTCAGGCCACGGGAGTTGTCCATCTGCACCACCACAGAGGTCTCCTTCAGGCTCTCCTGCAGCTCACGCAGCTCCTTTTTATAAAACAATACATACAGCAACAGTAAGGAGACAAAATCCAGAATACATAACATGCTCACATACTGTATATATTTTCTTTGATTGAATGGTCATGTACCGTGTCATAAAGAGCCTTGAGGAAGTTGAATTCATCACTGATAACAGACACCCTGTCGTCTAGATCCACCTTGGACAGGTAGCCTGCGTCCACATCCTGCAGGCAGGCAGTAAAAAACAACCTTTTCTCAATATTTAACCTTTTGCATTTGGCAGACACAGTTACATTTCATGTGAATTGCTTTCAAATGTGGCCAAGATTATTTCATTTTAACTGTAGTAATACCAGATAATAATACAAATAATACAAATACCATTCATCAGTGTTCTACACCTTGAGACAACAAGTATCTATTATAGCTGTCATGCCTGCATACTGTACCTTTTTGAGCATGACGAACTCATTCTCTGCATCGTTCCTCTTGTTGATCTCATGCTCATACCTGAAACAGCCCACAATAATCAGATTACTCATGTAGATCTTATCATCGTATGTCTGAACAATGACTAAACAGTGGTTCAGTTCCTTTCACAATGAAAAAAAATGTCTCACTTTGTCTTGTAGTCGTCCACATTCTTGTGCATGACATTGTTCTCCATGTCGAGTCTGTGTTTGTCATTGTTGAGAAACTCCAGCTGCCTTTGCAGGTTGGTGATGTAGGACTTCAGCATGGGCTCAACGTTAGAGGAGGCGGCAGTCTGTCCCTGCACCAGCTTCCACTTGGTTTCCAGGACTTTGTTCTGCTGTTCCAGGTATCTTACCTGTGGCACAAGCAGGAAACAAATCAAACAGATCCTAACATCTTTTATACAGATCGTGTAAGTCATTGGCCTTTAAACATCAGTCCAAAGGCCAATAATGTATCTAAATGGACTGTCAGGATTATCAAAATGATTTAAATCTGACATCATCAGCAAAAGTTTTAGTGAAAGTTCCTCTTACCTTATCAATGAATGAGGCAAAACGGTTGTTGAGACTCTTGATCTGCTCCTTCTCCTGGTTGCGAACGGCGTGGACGGTGGGGTCGATGTCCACGTTCAGCGGGGTGAGCAGGCTCCTGTTGACAGTCACGGCTGTGATCGGGGCTGCCTGGTAAGCCCCAGTGCTGATCTTGGGGATGGAGTAGGATCCCATGGACATGCTACTGAAGGCCCCTGAAGACATGTGTACCCCTCGGCGGCTGCTGTGCTTGCTCCTCAGACTCATGGTAGTGCTGTGTGGAGATTTCACTGCTGGAGAGGATGGAGAGGTCGGGTGGTGGTTGAGCTCTGTTGTGCATCTCTCTTATCTTTCGGGTGCTGCTTTATAAGCCAGTCTGGGTGTGGCGTGATAGTGAAGTTATGCGGCTCCCCAATGTGGGTGAACCAGTCCGACACATGCCACCTGTTCTCCCACCTACCCCTTCTGTAAAAGTCTCATTGTCTCTGTCGTTACGCTGGAATCCCGGCTTGCTCTGCAACTTCTCTGCAACTTCATGTGTGCTGCATTTGAGCAATACTTTAAAAGTGTTTTCTAGAGGGAAGCACTGGGTATTCACATTGGCTTTATGCCCAAAATGTGGTGTACAGTAGTGCTGCCGGAGCAGTGAAGGAATCAGATCATGATAACTGGTAAAAGGCTAATAAGCATTGAGTGATTTAACCTGCAGGATTCACAAGTTCTCCATGAAAAATGAAGACCATAAAAGGTGACAATAATATACTGTAGACCAGAGGTTTTCAAAGTGGGAGGCGGGCCTCCCCAGGGGGGCTCCAAACAGTTTCATTAGATATCAAAAAGAGATCACATAGAATAGCCTAAATGTGTGTGATTTGGTTAAAGAGAGGGAATTTTACTGTTTTTCCCACTTTCCCAGAGTCAGAAACTAATAAATGCCTTAGGACAGACCTTTTTTATGTATTTGGTGTAGTCTGAAGTTATGTCAAACAGTAATATTAGGCTATCTTGGCTCATGGGATAAAATAACCATGATAATCATGATCCCATAGGCATCCAGGAATTGAGCGAAACTAAGCAAGTAAACTAAGGGGGAGGGGGGCGCCTTTTTCCAAGCTTTGTTTGAGGGGAGGCCCGCAGTCTCAGACTTTGAAAACCTCTGCTGTAGACAATATGTAGGTAACCTAGAGCAGTGGTTCTCAAACTTTTTGGTGTCAAGGACCCCCAAATTGATATACATCAGGCCGCGGACCCGTATTTGTAATCTCAGGGATCCCCGTCTGATAAGGTTTAATTATTCCATAACTGTCTATACTGTAGATAGGCAGATTAATAGTGAAAAGTGTGAAAGCTATGAACAGAATAGTCATTCTTATACATTCTCTCATTGGGCTAACTTTTAGTTAATTAAATAATAGTGAAATTAAAATATTCCCCATTTTTCTGGGGACCCCCTGGGAACCTCTCAAGGACCCCTGGGGGTCCCCAGACCCCAGTTTGAGAACCGCTGACCTAGAGAATGTGGCCCAAATGTTATAAAACCATGTACTGATTCTGGGAAAGTCTTATTATTCATCACTATCAGTGAATTTTCTGACATTACGAAAATATTGTAACATTTCTACACTGAACAAAAATATAAACCCAACACTTTTGTTTTCGCTCCCATTTTTCACGAGTTGAAATAAAAAAAATCTAAGACTTTTTCTACGTACACAATAGGTATATTTCTCTCAAATTGTTTTCACAAATTTGTTTAAATCTGTGTTAGGGAGCACTTCTCCCTTGCCAAGATAATTCATCCACCTGACAGGTGTGCCATATCGAGATGCTGATGGAACAGTATGATTAGTACACAGGTGTGCCTTGAGCTGGTCACAGTAAAAGGCCTCTCTAAAATTTGCAGTTTTATTACACAACACAATGCCACAGATGTCGCAAGTTTTGAGGGAGCATGCAATTGGCATGCTGACTGCAGGAATGTCCACCAGAGCTGTTTCCCGTGAATTGAATGTTCATTTCACTACCATAAGCCGTCTCCAATGTTGTTTCTGAGAATTTGGCAGTACATCCAACCGGCCTCACAACCACAGACCACGTGTGACCACACCAGCCCAGGACCTCCACATCCGGCTCCACACCTGCAAGATCGTCTGAGACCAGCCACCCAGACAGCTGATGCAACAGTTGGTTTGCACAACCAAAGAATTTTTGCACAAACTGTCAGAACCTCGTCTGCGTGCTCATCGTCCTGCGTGAGGATGATGCTCTGGATCGGTGTGTACGACAGCGTGTTCCAATTCCAGCTAATATCCAGCAACTTCGCACTGCCATTGAACAGGAGTGGGCCGACATTCCACAGGCCACAATCAACTCTATACGAAAGATGTGTCGCAATGCATGAGGCACATGATGGTCACACCAGATACATTTCTGATCCGTGAGACACACCCCCCCACTCCCAGATAAAACTGCACATTTTAGAGTGGCCTTTTACTGTGACCAGCTCAAGGCACACCTGTGTACTAATCATACTGTTCCATCAGCATCCTGATATGCCACACCTGTCAGGTGAATGGATTATCTTGGCAAAGGAGAAGTGCTCCCTAACACAGATTTAAACAAATTTGTAAAAACAATTTGAGAGAAATATACCTATTGTGTGCATAGAAAAAGTCTTAGATTGTTTATTTCAACTTGGAAGCGAAAACAAAAGTGTTGGGTTTGTATTTTTGTTTAGTGTAAAATGTGTTTTGGTTTTCAACCTTCGCGCCTGATACCATAAGTAGACAAGTCAAAAGTCAAATGAGTCAAAATGTTGGAATTGCTGCTACAGACATAATGTTATTTTTATACTTATGTTATGTAATGAACTGCCATTAGTCACAGCCGGTTGTAAACAAAAAGCTGGGTTGTCCTTTTGGTGTCAAAAATTCTTTGCCTTTTTTTTCAAACTCTTCATCTCTCCCTTTACAGACTGGTTACCCAATCGCCGCCTTCCCTTAAAAAAACAACCACAGAGAAATAAGCCTGTCATACAACCAGGTGTTGGTTTATTCTGGAGGTTTGTCACTGCCACTGTTTGCCACCGAAGCTGTGCCATCTACACAACATCAATACATTTTTGTAGGTAAGTAAAGCTGGTGTGTCTGTGTTGTGTATATTTAAAGCAATACTGAATCATATTTAAATGTTTTTTTACACAAATTTATATGTTTCTATAAGCTCTTGTCAGATATGAAGATTGCCTCGTTCAACGTACAGAGGTTTGGACTCACGAAAGTCTCAGATCCAGACGTCCTGTCAACTCTGGTTAAGGTAAAACATGTCTCATTGACATTGTTGTGGCACAGTAAAAGCATCAGGTGGTTGATTTCAGCAGAGACATTACACAGTAAAAGATCAGTAATGATAAAGAAGGTTTTGTTTTGGGAATGCGTAGGTTCGTGTCACTGATTCGTGTGGGTTTTCGGAAGCAGCCAAGAGGCAACTAAGGGCTGGTGTAAGGAACAAGAAATAAGTGGCAGTGTGCCATCTAAAGTGTGAAGATGATTCCTTGTTTATACCTCTTTAATTATAGCTGTCTTTGATGAAGCTGTCACAAGTTCAGATGAGTGACATGCATTACCCAAAAGGTTCGAATGTGTCCTCTCTTTCCTCTGAACTTCACATTTTACTGAGAGCTTTTGTCTTTTGTAGATTGTGTCTCGATACGACCTCATAGTGATTCTGGAGGTGGTGGATGTGAGCGGAGCTTCCGTTAAACTCTTCTTGAAAGAACTGAACAGGTGAGTTTACCTTTTTTTTTCTTTCTGAATGATGTTTTTTACTATATGCATGCTTACTTTTACTGTCCTGTGCGTCTCAGAGTCAACACAAGCCATCACTATGCTCTGCAGCTCAGTACCCGCCTGGGGAGGAACAGATATAAGGAACAGTTTTTGTTTCTCTACAGGTAAGAGCAAATCATATCGCCAGACTGTAACACCTTTTTAACGTAATCATCAAACAGCTGCACTAAAAGCCATTTTTCTCCTACTGGAAGGGATGATGTCGTCGACCTGATTGACTGCTATCAATATGAAGACAACCAGGTGAACGACATGGATGCTTTCGCAAGAGAGCCGTATATTCTCCACTTCAAACCACACAACACGGGTCAGTCTCTGCACGTAACTGGAGCTTAAGGGATAACAGGGAGTTATGGATACCAGTGTTGACGTTATAACGACATTGTCACTGTGAAGTCTGGTATTTCTGAGTCATGTCTATTTATGTACTTGTTTGTTTTTTTAAGCTGTCTGATTTAGTTTGACATGAGCAGAGGGCAGGTTTATCAAGTTGAGTCAGTCAGCGTCTTCTGTGTGCATCCACACGTGTTTTAAAATATGTCGTGGTGGGGCATGTCGGAGGGAGACGAGCATTCATGGTTCACAGGACTGTTTTGGTTGCAGTGCTCAAGGATATAGTGCTGATCCCGGTCCACACCACGCCGTGGGACTCGGAGAGAGAGCTGGATGAGCTGTATGAGGTCTTCCTGGTAGTCAAAGACAAATGGAAAACTGATGTAAGTTGCGTCATCCTGTTGCTATTTAGCATCATGGCTTCACCTGAAAGTAGTATAACCACACATACTTACA
>NTHP01000170.1:594415-615210 GCA_003416845.1 Oplegnathus fasciatus | reverse complement strand
CACTTTTGATGGGATTTCTCTGTATTCCAACATCCCCACTAAGGGATAAAGGAACTTTTATTAGTACTAAAATGGCCATTTCTGATTTCCTCTAGAACATAATGATCCTGGGGGATTTCAATGCAGATGGTGCGTACGTCACCCGAAAAGAAATGAAGGCAATCCGTATTCGCAGCAACAAGAATTTCCACTGGCTGATTGGCGATGATGTGGACACGACTGCAAATACATCAAATGAACACACCTACGACCGGCACGTGTGAATTAATAAACAACTAGTTGCAGGATTATTCCCAGCAGGAATAAACCATACATCGTGTCATTATATGTGAATTGATGGAATTAATTTATATATTTCTCTCACAGGATTGTTGTGTATGGAGAAGACATGCTGGCAGCCATTGTGCCAAACTCAGCCAAGCCATTCAATTTCCACACAGAGTTTGCGATGACGGAAGAAATGGTGAGTTGTCTCTCATAACCAACATGTTATGCACATGTATGTATTTCACTGGCCTGTTTTGTGGGAATATCACTCATTCAGTATATGCACTCTCCCTGCAGGCCCTGAGAGTGAGCGACCGCTACCCCGTTGAGGTAGAATTACGTAACGCTCCTCCTTTCTGGATGAAAAAAAGCCACCACAAACGTGACATTGTCAACAGAGCTGTCACAGGTAAAGAGAAAAATTGTAATTTACTCTCTCCTGTCGCTGATGGACATGGAGTGAAGTATTTGAGACCAGAGTAGACCTACTCGTATTTGATGTTAAGTTCTTTTAACAGGCAGGGGTGTACATAATGAGAGGGAATGCTTGGAATTTGGGAGCGTTTACAGTTCAACTCAAAGGTTTTACTCATGCCCTGTTTTTAAAGGGATATATTTTAAATTTTCCACTTCTGTGATTGACCAATTTATGGGGCTTAAAGCTTAGGTCTTATGGCATTCTATATTTTTCTTATTGTCTAGAAATCTTGATCCTACTAACAAGTATTGTCTGTGTGACCAAAGCCTGATGTAGCTTATTCCTTTGTGCCACAGGTCTTTATTCTGAACTATAAAGCCAAAACACAGTAACTACATATTTAGTCAGAATTGAGCTAAGACTTTTTTGCATCTTTGTAAACATAGAAATTATTATTATGTCATAAAAATGTATATAAAAATGTCAAGAACTAGAAAACTGAGGTAAAAACCAAACTGCAGTGACTGCACTCCGGCTAGCTCTGGCGAGAGCCTTAGCTAAAGCTATTTTACCCTCTTTTTCCTGTTTCCTGTAATTTAAAAATTTGTTTTTAGGCTCCAACATGTGATTTACTGCATAATTAAGACAGTAGCTAAATCTAATCATAATTAACTAAAAATGTAGAGTAGCAGTATGCTAGTGGAATTTACGGATTTCTTTCTGGTTAAATTAGCTACATAACATAAATAACATTTAAATGTATTTCATTTAAGATTCATTTATTAAACTACGTAGCTCATTGGTTCAAATAGACAAGAAAGGCAAAGACGAAACAAGAACATAATTTATTAATAGATACTGCGTTATCAGTGTGCCTTTTAGATTGTCTAAACATGCAGTATCTAAATGTGTTATTAGGTTTTATGTAAGGTCTGTGACTGATTATTAATCAGCCTAAAAAGGCATGAAATTAAGATTTTACAACTTCTACATCTGCTACACTGTTTGGCTAAGAGCCTTCAAATTTAACACGCCTTTTTCTCAACTTCAGTGTTGTTGCCTAAAAACTACTAAAAACTCATTGTAGTTAGTTGAAGTCAATCTCACATACACAGTCGTGCTGCCTCACTCACTAGAGCACCGCATCTCAGGCTGAAAATAGTTCCCAACAAATACACTATTTACTCCTTTTGAAGTATTTCACAACCTGGCTTGTAATGCCATGACAAAAGTGGGAGACACACTGTTTACAAAAGTTAAACAAAGTAATTTATTAAACAAACTGAGGTTAGTTAAATACATAACAAAAGTACAAAAAACACATGGAGAGTGGAGGTCAGTGGAATCAGTAGTGTAGGGTGTGCATAAGAGTGGAAATGGTGTGTGAGTGTTGTGAGGTACATGTAAACAAAGTAAAAGAAAGAACTGAAGCAGAACTAAAGCTGCAACATAACCAAACAAGTGCCTGCAGGAGAGGAGAGAGACTGTTAGTAACAGCCAGGGCTTTATAGACTGGGAGCACCGGGCCCTGGTGTTCCCAGTTGGCATTGACGATCCCCTGCCACACCCACCAGGTATCTGAAACACAGGCAGACAACACAGACTGCCAGGGAAGGGCAGGGGTCGTCACAAGTAATGTTTGCTAAAAACTAAAGTGTCCAGCTGTTTTAGGAGTTTAGTTTTACACTTTTTAAGTACTTATTCATGACCTGTCTTTCAAGATTTATGTCTTTAGCAGGAATGAGGGTGAGGATGTGGTAAAGTATTGAGAGACAAACAAACACACTGAATTTGGTCTTTTCACAACATTTGTTATATACAATAACAACAGAATATCATTAACCTTTAAGATCAAATAATTTGCCAGACCATGGCATGATGGGTGCTCTTACTGCTAATTATTGAACAAATCTTCAATATGTGTAAAAAATACACACATTTGAGTAGAGAATTATTTCCAGTGACAGTACATGTGTTTTTGTGTGTGTTTTTCTACTCGCAGAGAGTTTGCAGGGTGACGTGTTGACCCTGCAGAAGGAAAACCTCCTGCTAGAGCGAGAAAAACTTCAGCTTCAGATCTCTTTGTTAAAACACCGGCTTGCCACACTCCAACTGAAAGAATGACCAGAAGATCTCAAACACTACTGGCTTTAATAAGTGGCTTTAAATGTTTTATTTTTTCATTTCGACATCGTTTGGGGTGAATTGCTGTAATGTGGGACACTGCCTAATGTGGGACACCGAACTGGGTGTAGGTCTTCCTCAAACAAATGAAAGTCAATAAAATTATGGGTTAGCACACATGACTTCTCAAATGTCCAATCATAGATTAGGGTCGAGCAATGTTCAAACAGGAAGCACCCCGTGTGAAGACCACCCAAAGGTCAGTGAAGTCAGTACCTGTGACATGTAATTAGTATAGTGTTTAGACAAACTTGTTGTTTTATAAATAAAACAATCCTGCTAGTTTATTTTTATTTATCGGGATGTGTTTATGATATGTTTGTTCATCAGAACATACCATAATATGGTGTAAATATACTCTATATTTGTTATTTCAATCAAATTTAATTTAAGTACTTAAGTCAGGCATTGATTGTGCAATAACAATGGTTATTTACAGGGTTTTAGTCTTCTAGTGCATTATTTAGACATTTAAAGTGAACGGCATTATATTTATTATATTCAATAATTGGGGGTGGTTTTTTTTGTGGTTGTGTGTATGTGTGTGTGAAGTAGTGAAGTAGTACCCTTGCCTTAGGGATAACTTTTAGAAGTTTAGAAGATAGCAGTGAATTTCAAAAACACAGATATTCAAATGTTCATAGCAATTTAATAAAATCCTTCCTCTTAATCCTATGCATATTATTGATTAATTCACTTTAATGTATTTTAGATCACAATGGCAAAGGAGAGAAATAAGACAGGGAGTGAGCCCACATTAGGGCTGCAACTAACGATTATTTTCATTATCGATTAATCTGTCGATCATTTTCTCGATTAATCGATTAGTTGTTTGGTCCAAAAAATGTCAGAAAATGGTGAAAAATGTTGATCACTGTTTCTCAAAGCCCAAGGTGACGTCCTCAAATGTCTTGTTTTGTCCACAACCCAAAGATATTCAGTTTACTGTCATAGAGGACTAAAGAAACCAGAAAATATTCACACTTGAGAAGCCGAAATCAGAGAATTTGGACACTTCTTCTTAAAAAATGACTCATAACAATGAATTGATTATCAAAATAGTTGGCGATTAATTTGATAGGTGACAACTAATCGATTAACTGACTAATCGTTGCAGCTCTAACCCACATTTTGGACAGAGTGAGTTTATGAGTGTAATATCTGCATTTTCTCTTTTTATTTGATTAGGACACATCCTGGGGACTTTGGAGTGGTACTGGGTGTGGATTGAATGTAGTGGCTTCAAGTCTGAAATGCAAAAAATGTCCCACATTGGGCTAATTCACCCCTGTATAATTTAGAATGTATATTGCAAAATGAATAAATAATGGTTTCATACACATATGTTTCCCTTTAATTGTTATTTAATGAGGTAAACTCCACTGATATGAAACAGCATTGTGGCTCGTACAGTATAAACAGACTTGTCTGGTCCTTGTGAGAGGAACAAGCTTGTTTGTGTAGTATATTGGTCAAACCGTGTAATTAAACACCTTATTATTCTGAAATTTGGAAACTTTAATGAAACCAAGAGAAAAAATCAAACTCAAAACAGCAATATAAGGAAAACTAGCGGTATTTTGGATGTAGTTTTATCGCAGTAAACGGCTGTTCAACACACAGACAGCAAAAACACAGTGACGTGTGCTGCATTTAATTGAACCGCGTGAGCTCCGATTTTCAGCGTTTTTAACCGCTAACACGAGTTGGTACTCATTCAAGTTACACGTCCGCGGTTAGAAATTACAACAAATTTGACTTAATGTAAGAGTAGGTTTAAACGGCTGGTATTCATTTGATGTAAAAAAAACAACAACAAAACTTCAGCGGTACATTACGTTTTTGTAGCAGGAGAATAATAAACGTCTGCCGTCTTGTGAAGCGTCTTCAGTTTACCGTTATTCTGTACAGCAAGTGAAGTAGACACTCTGTAGTCACGTGACTGCTGTACCTCTTCGTCCAAAACACTGATGACCCGACCAGCTCGTCAACAACAACCGTGAAAGAAGGTGTGACAGCCAGACAGCGAACTTTCTCAGCGTCGACCGAGCAAACTCTGAAGCTTCACCGAACCATCGCTCACCTGTCCGGTAGACGGGCCGTCTCAATGCATAACAGAGCGCCGAAAACACCGCGGGGATCATGGATGTGTGCGATTTGTTTAGTAGTTGCAGAAAGGGCGACATCTGTAGAGTCAGGTAACTAACTAACGACTCAGCTGACGTTGTTTCGGGTTTGTTGTCTTTGCCTGTGTGTTTGCTAAAAGCTAAGTTAATTTACTTTACATGGCTGCAGCAACGTTATTATGTTCAACTTGTCTCACCCCTGACTTATAAAAACATTAGCTTTCATGTATTTGGCCTGCTCTGGACTGCAGTCTTGCAGCTAAACCCAAAGCTAACTGCATTGTTTTGCAATTAAACAGGAGGTAAACACGGAAGGCGAGTGTTGCTAACATTAGCTTTGATGACCCAGCTGGTAACTTTAGCTAACGTTTGTAGGTCAGCTTCCAGATGCAACGTAGAGGCGACCTGTGTTGCTTAACATGATGGTATGTGGAGAATTTACTGATGCCTGCTATACAGCTTACATACATATTTTGATTGATGTAGGTTAGGACACTTCCTCTGCTTTGGGACAGACTGGTATGTCCTGCTGATTACCAAGAGAGCAGTGCTTAGTCAAGTCAAGCCGAGTCAAAGCAACACCCAGTTTAACTAATATCCAGCTAACTCAGTCCCAAACTGCAAAAGTGCAGTTCTCCAGCAGTGCAGAATACATGTCATATATACATTTAAAATATCAGTGTTTCGATGAATGTAGTCTACATTTATAGATAAAAACATACTCTCTGTACAGCAACATAAAGCAGGAACTGGTATAGAATAATAAATCCAAAATCAAAGGGGTCATTATACAGAAGGAGGCTTGTATACAAAATAATGTTGATGTTTGTAATATGTATGCAGCTGTGTGAACTGGAGCTGCAAGGATTGGTCGATTAGTTGTTAGCTATTAAATTAATCAGCAACTGTTTTGATAATCGATTAAGCGTTTTGAGTCATTTTTTAAGAAAAAGTGTCCAAATTCTCTGACTTCGCCTTCTCAAATGTGAATATTTTCTGGTTTCTTTAGTCCTCTATGATAATAAACTGAATATCTTTGGGTTGTGGACAAAAGACATTTGAGGACGTCACCTTGGGCTTTGGGAGACAGTGATCGACGTTTTTCAACATTTTTTGACATTGTATGGACCAAACAACTATGATTGAAAAAAAATGATTGAATCAAAAATGACTGACAGATGATGAAAATAATCGTTAGTTGCCGCCCCGTGTGTGAACAATGCATCTTGCCCATTTTTCCCTCAGGCATTTTGCCTCAGAGTTCAGGTATGTACAAGCCTGCTCCGTAACCACTAATTTCTTTTCTTTTCTCTCTAAGATACCTTGTTGAACAAAGAGATGTGGACCTCAATGTAAGAGATAAATGGGACAGCACCCCGTTGTAAGTACAATTTAGACAATTTAGTTGAAGCCTCTTGCTAACACAGCACCATTATCCCAACAACTTAAAATGTTAATGCTCTTGTTCTGCAGGTATTACGCTTGTCTCTGTGGCCATGAGGAGGTGGTCCAGTACCTGTTGGCTAGTGGTAAGGCTGGAATTTTACTGGAGTGCTGTTACCTTTTGTTTAAGTAATGCAAACGTAAAACTACTACAGTGTGATCATTATAATCACGCTCAAAGGTTCCGTAGTATAATCGCAGTTTTTTTTCCTTTGCGTTGCTTTCAGGTGCCAAGTGTGAAGCCAACACGTTTGATGGCGAGCGGTGTATGTACGGCTCTCTGAATGACTCTGTTCGACGCCAGCTCAAAGACTATAACTGTGTCGGTGTCCGCCCCATGCAGCGGGATGACTTTAACTACTTTCTGCACATGTAAGGGTCAAGTGCCTGTTGGCCATTCATGTAAATGATCTAATTCCTTTATAGGAGACAGAGCAGTTCATTCTCCTCAGCTGTTTTAGTAGTTTATAGTGAAAAGAAACTGGGAAGAACGAACTGCAAAAGCACATTAAAGTACCTTTACAGTGTATGTAAACCTGCATACCTCCACCTAATCCAAACGTTTGCATGTTTCTGTTTTAGATTATTGGAGCAGGGTCAGCACAGCGACATCAAGTTCCTGGTCCATGGGCAAATATTTACGGCCCACCGATGTATCCTCAGTGCACGCTCAGAGTACTTCACTGATATGTTTGAGACCAAATGGAAAGGGAAGAACTTGATCACCCTCAAACACCCTTTGGTAGATAAAAAATATATATTCTGTTTGATTCATTCTGTGTTGCTGTGTGTTGTCGGCTAATATACAACAATACAGGCATATTGCGTCTGTATATATCTGTATGGATAAAAGCGGTTTTGATTTTAGGTCAACCCTGCAGCCTTTGGGGCCATCCTCCAGTATTTCTATACAGGTGGGTGTGTGTTAGAGCTGCAAAGATTCAGGCTTCTACACTGGTCACAGTTTTAAGACTCTGCAGGAAAATTCAGTCCGTACAATTTTTTGAATGTGTCAGTAAAAAAGATTTATTATTCTGGATTAATTGAAAACCCAGCAAAGACATTTATTTTCATGGGATATACAAATCTAACTTATAACTTTTTATCTTGTATTTGAACAATATTACCCTGAATAAATTACCCAAAATAATCCAATCAGAAAATATATTAATGAGCCTATAACTTGGGCCTTTTTTCTTTTTTTTTATATATAATGGAAACGCTTATGAAAACTTTAAATTTCAGGGCACCTTTTAAAGGATAGGTTTACAATTCTTCAAGTCTGTATTAAAACAATAGTCAGGTGCCCATATGAACAATGAAACAGGTTTATGTTTAGGCAAGCTAACTGGCTTTCATAGTGTGTCAGAAGTAGAAAGACAAGAACGGAAATAAAGACACTGAATGACCACTGTGGTCATACTGGTCTACTGTAGGTGTAGTCCTGTGAAGGACAAAATACATTGACTTAAAAAGCAGTGAGTGTAAGAGTCCCAACTCTTTTCATCCATTTTTTTCCCTTAATGTTACAGGACGGATGGATATTGATATAAGCCTTGTGGAGGACTCCAGACGACTTGCCAAACAGTGCAAAATGGCAGATCTCATAGAGGAGCTGGAGAATAAATGCAAACAGGTGTATGAATTTGGTAAGACGGTGCTCTTGGTTCACGTTTACACTGCTAATATACAGATGTGTCTGGAGGTTGGATTGAGTTTTTTTCCGCCACATGAATGATGTCTGTCTTGTCTCTTTTTCTTTTACTTTTTTTCTTTCCTCATACTGAAGTGTTCAACAAGCCAGGAGTCTGTGTGAAAGTTCTCAGCCTGGAGCCTCACAGCTTTCAACTTCAGGAGGAGATGGCTCAGTTAGCAGACTGTGCGATTCCCACTGAGCTAAGAGTGAGGACTTGATAGCAAACAAGAATCAAGAACTTTGACTAACACTATAGCTGCCACTATAACAGCTACTATAAGAGCCTGTTCTGACTTTTTCTGTTGATTCTCCCCAGGTTGGATTTGGCGAACTTCCCTTTAACAGAGTCGACCGCTTCCCTACTTACCCTGACATCTGCTTCAGAGTCGATGGTTACAATTTCTTGTGTCATAAGGTACGAGCTTCAGAGCTCACACAGCATTCCTCAGTCACATTACAACAACCCCCCAGTTTTATTGTGTGTTTGTTTGTGTCTCCAGGCGTTCTTCTGCGGACGTAGTGATTATTTTAAAGCCTTGCTGGAGGACCACTTCAGTGAGGGAGAGCAGCTGCAGTCCCAGCCCAGCACCCCAGTGATTACTTTACACAACATTTCCCATGAAATATTCATCCACGTCATGTATTACATCTACACTGATTATACAGAGGTCAGTGCACAATTTCTGTCTGATAATTATTTTGTTGAATTATTTATCAGGGATGCAAACTTGTCGTTCAGTGAGAAAATTAGAGACAGCCGAGGAGTCATAAAAGACGTTGAAACAGAAGCATCACCTTTACGGACCAATTTGTGGCCGACAAACTGGTTTCCTACTGCTAGACATGAGCCTGTAAAAAAGAAAAAAAGTGTGTGTAGGTAAATATGCAGCTTATCTGTTGACATTTTCAAATTATCCTAAAATAATTGTATAACCTTCTTCTTCCTGTTGTATTCGACATTAAAAATGTAACATATTTACGCCTTTTAAACTTAAAGCTGCCATAATCAATAGTTTTATAGGATCAAATGACCATTTTGTATGTGGAAGGGGTCCCTCGAGTGTGTGTCCTCATGTGCTCTTTGTGAGTGTTGATATCCAACTTAAATTTCACCGTAGTGCTAACAGCTTTGAATAGAAGGGTGCTAGCATTGCCATCCGGATGGTGTTTTTTTTTCACCACAGGATCAAAGAAATTTTGTTGTCTTGATTACATCTATGGAGAAACAACTTTATTTTTAGTCAGTAGTCAACTGCCTACAAAGCAAGGAACTTTTTTACAGCCTTGAGAGAGGATAAGCTGGTAACATCAGAGGTAAATCGATTTCATTTTGAGATTAAACAGACCACAGAGCACATGAAAACCCCTTAAACAACAAAGGTAATGCTACTTGAACGTTCATCATAATTATCTGACGCCTGACTGGCTATTTTTTGTGTCCAGCTAACAACGGAGAGCGTGTTTGATGTGCTGTGCGTGGCTGACATGTATCTGCTGCCGGGGCTGAAGCGTCTCTGTGGGAAGACACTCGCTAAGACCATATGTGAGGACAGCGTTCTGTACATGTGGAAGACGGCGAAGCTCTTCCGTCTCTCTCGGCTGGAGGATCAGTGCACGGAGTTCATGGCCAAGATCATCTATCGGGTGGGTGTCTGTGTGTTCATGCTGTAGGGGGCTTTAGTTTGGCTGGATAACAAGAGAGTGTCTGGGATATCGCAAATTATATGTGCAATTATTGATTTTTATACCTCGTTATTATTGGTACTTTAGTGATGTTGATGGTACTGCTGCTTGTACATCTATCATTGCCATTATATCAGAACTCACAGTAAAGACATATATTAATACTTTTTGGTTATTGCGTCTGGGAGCTACATGAGCTAGATACCAGTTTTCGCATGTTTAACACCCGTGAGCCGAGGTCGATGTTGTGGATGTTCTGGTCAGCCACGCTCTTAGTTCCCCCCTCAGGGTAAATTCACACCTGTGTTACCTGTCTGACCTGTCTCACCCAGCTGGTGGAGCAGGCCGAGTTTGCCGAGATCATCAAAGAGGACGCTGCGTCGCTGGAGGAGCGGCACGAGACCGACTCCGTCCCCCTGGTGGACGAGATCCGCTACCACATCGCCAGCAACGTGCAGACTTACAGCGAGATCGAGGAGGCCAATCAGAAATTGGAGGCCTTGGAGGAGCTGCTCTCCAGCATTAATATTGACTGCTGAGGAGTCGGCAGGTTGGGGTTTGTGGCTGCAGCCGCTGGGGAGTTTGAAGTTTTTAAGGTGGATGCTTTGGGTGGGGACATGAGGAAAAATGTATGCGTCTGTATGTTTGTGGGTTTTATTTTATTTACAGTATATTGTACAAAATATATATTTTCAAAGGATGTCCGGATGTTACAGGGGCATATTCAGAGACAGCTGTTTATGTTGGCTGTCACACGTTTCTTTGAGGGAGACACATCAAATGTGAGAGAAGATATTTGGTATGAAGTATCACGTGAATCTGTTGTTAAGTTCTGCAAGATGGGCTTTCAAGGAAATTGTAGATTATATATTTACAACAGAATATCTTTGAATTGCACATGCATGGCTTTATTTTAGCCGCTATTTGTAGCTGCTAGCTGATTATTTAGCTCTTACAAAATGTAGTTTGGCCCCAACAAAGTTCCGCATCAGCCCTCATATTGAGCTATGCTAAGAGAAAGCCAAACAAGTGCTTGCTATGCACTCGCACGCACTTGATAGCTACGAGTAAAAAGACAAACAGCACTGTATATGTTCACTTCATTCATACAGAAAATGTTTTTAACTTCTAACTCCTTATTTGAAGTTGTTATAGTTTTATGATGTATTTCATGCGCAGAAGCATGAAACTTTTATTTTGGATTTGATTGGGTTTGGTTGCTATAGTTCACCTCGCTACTCAACCAGTGACATTCCTCACACTTATCCCCCTCTAACATATTCCTGCCCTTTGTTTAAACCTAAAATGGAGAAACATGTTTTCTGCTGCCCTGTGTGATAGCAAACCTCTCTTGCCCAGTGTGTGCGCAAGAAAATAAATATGTTACAAAATTGTTTGAAATATTTAAAGATGTGTTTTCAAAATGGTGATTTCCATCTCTCAGTCCCATCCTGCTGTTATACATATGGATAAATAACTGCTCTTGGTTTTGGCAATTAAACATGGGGTATTGCAAACACGAGTAGTGTTTTATTCATCATATCAGGAGTGCGTCATTGTGGCTTCATAAAATTGAATTACTTTTACGATTTATCATCATCATCATTTATTGATGTATCATTTTTTTAGTCATACTAGCAGCATGGCTCTTATTTGTAGTTTTGGTCTGAAATATCTGAATAACTATTGGTTGGATTGCCATGAAATGTGGTGCAGATATTCATGCCTCTCTCAGGATGATATGTAATCATGTATCTGAGTTTTCATCTAGCGCCATCGTCTGGTCAAACTGTAATTTTGTCCAATATGACCAAATATCTGCAAAACTAATGACATTCCCATCAACCTCAGCTGTACTGGTAACACTCCTTCTATGTAGCATTTACAAGCACTACATACTCATGTAATAAATTGATTAAAAAAACACTCTAATGTAGTTGTAAGCAGTCATTTTTGAGTGTTAACAATAAGATAGAACTTGATTTATCCTGAGGGAAATTGTTGTAAGATATTGGTACTTGTCAACAATTTCTCCTATGAAGATGTGTTTTATATCATTACAACTGTGTTTTACTATTATTCATTATCTGTTTATTCATCTGCCTTCACTTATAGATGTCCACAGAAGAAGGTATTTGTTGAGAAATACATTATTAAACACCTGCATTATAGTGTGTTACAAACCATTTATTATACATTTATATACTGTCTATAAATGCTGAATGGGGAGGAGGGTGTTGAAGTGCACTATACTTTATGTTTAGTGTTAATAAGCAGTTATCCAGTACAGTATTTATTCAGCATTTATTCAGAGTAGAATGAAAATAAAAAAGGAAAGCTTTCTTTCCATTTGTTTAATTCTTTGATTTAAAAAAAAATGCAGATACAGTTGTGTGAATGAGAGGAACACAAATTTACATTTTAAGATCAAGCGCAGGAAGGCACCTAAAGATGGCGCCATTTCTCAGCTTATCATCACTGTGGTTGTGGGGAGTTGCCTGTCGCCACACAGAAATGGCTGTTTCTTAGATAAAACACACCTCTTCATGCATTGCGGGGCACGAATAAATGCGTCATCCAGGTCTCTGAATTCATGGGAACATTTTCTGAATGGGGCTGCTTGACAGTTGTCCATTTTTCAAATCACTCATTCATCACAAGTCCACAAAGGTGTGAAGAAGGGCGGTAAATAGTGAGGCACTGTTACATGTTAGCAGTGATTTAAATGTGTGTATGTGTGCGTCAGTGTACTTGCACCATAGTTTATAATTGGTGTCCCTGTGGGCTCCATCACTCTCATTTCAAAGAGTCTTGGAGGTGAAGACAAAGCTGTACGTCACCTTAATGGAGCCCTGAGGTTCAGAACAGTGGGTAAGCTTGAATCCCAACAGGGAATACACTGTGGAGCAGAGCTGCTGTTAGGACACATTAAAGTGCAGTTCAACCGAAACACTAAGGCCAGCCTTTAGACAACAAAACCCTTGGCTTCCAGCCCAGCGTCTTGAAGGCTTACATGTTGAAAAAGACAAGAATAAACAACACACTTAGTTATTACCCCAGCAAGCTTCCTTTACAAATGTTTTATGGTTGTTGCTAAGCAACTTGCTGTGTTTTGGCCTTGGGTGGGAAAGTCCAGTTTATTGGGTTTCAGACTGACATTACACTACGTGGACAAATGGATATTTATGCTCTGTACAAGAAGAACTTATATTTCTCGTCACCTTATTCAATTTCCATGGAAACTGTGTTTACAAGTTAAACCAGCCTCTCTATGACAGCAGCTTGGTGCCTCAGTTAGTTCCCATTCTACGTCTCTACACCTCTACACTGGCCCCAAGTCAGAGCGGGACACAGTGAGGCCTGGAAACTGTGAACGCTGGATTTAGTTAAAAGCAAGCAAGGACTTGGTCACGAAAGACATTCATTGTCCCCAGAGGATGAAGCCTAATTACTTTGGTGATGCCCTGATTCTAACTCTAGCACCACCAGCAGGTTGAAGTCTTTGGCTTTTACTGAAATATTTCTACAACTATTCTATGGATTTCCATGAATTTGGTGTACATATTCATGGTACCCAGAGGATGAACCTCAGTGACTTTGGTGATCCCCTGACTTATTCTGGAGCACCGCTGTGAGGTTCACATTTGTAGTTTTGAGTGAAATGTCTCAACAACTACTGGACAGATTGAGATGAAATGTTGTACAGACATTCATGGTCCCCAGAGGATGAAGCCTAACTACTTTGGTGATCCCCTGACTCTAGCACCACCAGCAGGTTGAAGTCATTGGCTTTTACTGAAATATTTCTACGACTATTCTATGGATTGCCGTGAATTTGGTGTAGATATTATTCATGGTGCCCAGAAGGTGAACCTGAGTGACTTTGACTTTGCTAAGGTTTTCACTCATCCTGTGAAATATCTCAACATCTACTTGATTGAATGGCACTGATTTTGGTGCAAACATTCGTGGTCCCCAGAGGATGAATCCTACTGACTTTGGTGATCCTCTGACTTTTTCTCATGAACCACTGTGATGTTCACATTTGCAGTTTTGAGTGAAATGTCTCAACAACTATTGCATGGATTGACAAAAAATTTGGTACCCATAATCATGCCCCCCTCAGGATGAATTGTACCATCTTGGATGATTCTCTGACATTTCATCTAGCGCCATTATAAGGTCAAATTTTTAATTTGACTCATACTTTGGTTTATGACCAAATACCTGCAAAACTAATGACACTCCCAACATCATCAGCTGTATTTTGAGTTTAATGCTAACTAAGCTTAACTCAAAGCACTGCTGTCCCTATGTACAGCCTCACGGAGCTGCTAGCATGACTGTAGACTGTGTAGTCTCATTTTCCCCACCTTGATTGCACAACTCTTTTGTTGTCAGCTAATATAACTATATCTATTTAGATCTCATGGTCAGTTTGTTTCTTGGCTCAGTAGCAAAACACTCTTGGTAGTCTGTCAAGCAATTAATCACTTTGTCCCTTTATCCTTTGTGATGCTATTTTCTTAGTATAAAATAGTTTACAAGTGAAGCCCTATAATAACTCCTAATAAAGGTCTAACATCGCCGTCAATTATTGATTTTAATGTTAGTTGTCATTCTCAGCTGGCATGAAACCAAACTCTAATATGCTATGTATCAATATGCTTATCCGTTACATATGTTGACATGGCACACTTTTAACATACTGACATGCATTCAGTTTGAATATCCTCAAGTTGCAGCCTCCCTTACAGAAGACACCGACTTGTGCTAAAACAGTATTTTCTCCCTGTTATGACTAATATTTCTGTCGTGTGTCCAGTACAATCCTTAAAAAAAACTGTTTTTGCCCTGATGATTTCCATGTGTTTTTGCATTAAAAAAAAAAATTTAAGAGGGCAGCTAAGGGTAAAATCTCTTGGCTCTTGACTGCGTGACTCACTGAGACTTCACTGTGACTTCTGTCTCCTCATACAGGAATCTGCAATGGACCAGATAAATGAAGAAACAGCTCTGTTTTCTGCTTATTCCTTTAACCTCCTGACAATGAAGGTTATTATCTGTTGAGGTGTCGGTTTGACTCCTGGGTGTGCAGTGTAATAAATACTATACATCTTTTATTGCAGTGACAGGCAAGAAAGATCATTCATTTCATTATCAGTTTTTACTTCAGGTGCTCAATGGATGACGTGTACAGAACACGCAGGGCTGTGTCATTCATACCATCTGTCCGCCTGTCTTTCCAGGAACAACCATGATGTCCTTCTTTATGTGGCTCACATGAAGGATTCATTACATTTGGAACAGATGGAGAAGGCTGCAGGTGGCCAAACATAAAACTGATAACATGAGCTGTGTTGCAAGTAAGATGTATGTTTAGTTGTAGTTTTTGTTTTTTCTGGTATTATCATTTTATACTTCTTTATACTTCCACTTCACTACTTTTCTAAGGTAAATAGTGTACTTCTTACTCTACATAGTTACTAGTTATTTCACAGCAGTGGTGAGAGATGTTTTCAGATGTGTTATTTAAATAAAAATTGTAATACATTACAAGTACAAGTCCTGTATTAAAAATCTTAAAATAGCTTAAAATATCAAAAGTAAAAGAACTCATTGAGTAGAAAAAATGCCCCCTTGAGTGATTATTATACTGTATATCATATTATTGAATGCAGGGCTTTTGCTTGTAAGTCAAGCTCAAGTAACTTTATTTGCAGCTACAAGTACAAGCACGTTGGAATTCTTGCATGGTTCTCTGAGTCATTTAAATGAGGAAAAAAAACATAAAAGAAAGGCGGAGTAACAAGAAAAGGGGAGGAATATTTTTGTTACAAAGACAAAGACACACAGAGAACATATGAGTCACAAATTGAGTAAAAAAGATGTAAAATAACATTGAAAATAAATAAGAAACACAAAAATAGACATAAAAATACAAAGATAGAAATAGAAGTTTGACTACGACATCAGTCTTAAATGTGTGAGCCACAACTGTTCTGTGATGGACAGACCTGCACATTTGCGACCTTGTCCCTAAGTATTGATATGTCCTCTCAGGTGAAGGAAGACATAACTCACTGCTGCTGTCACTGCCAATATCCTAATTTGCTATTAGGTAGGGATTACCTCCTGAGAGAGAGAGAGTGGTAAGCCCATACTTAGCCAGAGACTGACCTGAAAAGCTGTAACTCCCTCACTCCATTTTACATTTCTATGGTTGAACATGCATTAAAAAAAAACAAAAAAACAATACTGTATAATACTGACACACACGACATATAGATGCATTATTTTTGGCTGTGTGCTGTAGTTTCAGTCTGAGTTTGGCACCACGGAAAGCCTGTGTTTACATTTCATTAGACAGACTTAGGACTTGTTCCAGTGTAGTGTTGTCCCAGCCAGCCATTATGTAAGAAATGGAACATGTAAAGACTGCACACGCACTAAACTGAATGATAGGTTTCCGCCAAGAAGATCTCTTTATAGGATTGTCTTCAAATGAGCAGGGGTTCAGCAGCCAGTCACTTTCCCCCACATTTCCACTGTCATGTCACGCAAATACCAGGCTGCGGATGCCTATGAAGTTTCAGAAACACTGACTGCAGCTCAAGCTTATCAAACAGGAATTCTGTTTATCTCTATGCTCTGCGTGGAGGCTCCTCTTGGAAGTGTGTGACAGTCAGATGCTTACACTTAACATAGCCACAGTAATATGGGATTAAGCCTTAACGTGCTCCCTTGAAGTCTTAGCAGCCAGGACACAGACATGCCAGCGAGCAGTGGTCTTATTAGTCAGCTTTGCTCTCTGAGAAAGCTGAGTAAATATATCTGGCCAATGCAAATAACAGGAACAATGCATCTTGTGCTGCAGCGCAAGTAATTTTTTTTGTAGTTTTACTTTTCCAATATGTGTGTTCACTTTATTCTTCATCATGTGTTTCCTTCATTGTTTGTGTGTTGGTGTATAGTGCAATGTAACGCTCCACCTGAGGTGAGTCACAAGGTTGCCAGTTGAGAACAGAGCCAGCTCTGCAGATAGATACAAACAGCGTCTGCATGTGAGACAGGATTACACTGTTACCATGTGACCGGTCTGTCCTTAGACAGACCTCTAACAAAAGACAGGCTAAACCTACCCAGGGCAACAACCTCTGGCCCCCGCAATCTTCAAGTGTAAACAATCAGGTGGACTCCTGTGAATAAAGGCATCAAACCTGCAGCGAGGATGACAAACTGTGACCTTGGAATTAGAGGGTTTTAGTAAACAAAATCAAAGTGTTAAACTACTGAAGAGAGTTATAAGATCAGATATTTGGGCATTAACAACAATAAAAGCTACATGCTTTTGTTTAGACGCTCAAATATTTGGTCACATTAAAGATTTTCACTGACAGATATGAACCGATAACGTAGCTCATAAAGTTTTACATTACAACATTGCAGTTCCAAACAATGAAAACATGCAAGAAATGTTTCTCTATTCATTTGCTGATGTTTTCTCTGCTTGTTCTACATCTTGTCTTTGTTTCCTGTTCTTCTTTTCTGTTCCCAAATTAGCTTCTACTTTGTATTTTGCCTGAACAAGCTGTGGGGTCGTCAGTGTCCGCATCTGATACACTATCATCATCACTGTGTGTCTGCTGATAGTTAGAAACAGGAGCAAACCCAGTGAGGAGTAGAGTTAGCATCAGAATCAACATGAACGTAACTAGAAACATCTTATCACAGAACCCTACATTTAAATATTTTGCTTTTCATTGATTTATTTAACCTCAGTTACAGAGCAGTCAGGTGACACGGTAAAGAGGCGGAACCTGATTGGTCCTCCGGTGTACATTCTGGGCTCTGATTGGTGCTTTGCAGGTGTAATCTTAAAGAACCAAGTTAGAGATTAACTTTGGAGATAAAAACCTATTCTTTTTTCAAAATGTTCCATTAATGCACCAAAGTCAAATAAACCTACACAAAATAACATTTTCATGTGAAGTTGGATATAACTTTTTAATTCTACGGTCTCCAAACATGATTATGGCCTTATGAGAGTTGTAAAAACTAATATTATTTTACGTTAATTCTTATAAACATGACTTTATCATAATAGTTTGGATGTTTACTCTGTGAAGTTAGATGAAGCTTTCTCTCCCCTGTGTGTGTTCAGCTACTTTAGATTCAAGGTTGGTTTTTGTCACAGTTACAAACAGTGAGCGTCCAAACTTGCATTTTTTTTCAGTCACTTTCCTGTTTCCTGGCCATTTTGCCCTCAGGCATCAGAAAAGCAGTTGTCCTGCTGACAGAGCTTTTGTTCTCTGTGGGGAGAAACCATCGCTGAAACTCAAGGGGACCGGGTGGCTTTGAAACACACTTTGCTTCACAACACTGACACGAGATGTTGCTTCTAAGGCTAATGAGGAAACATGCAAGTGAAAGCATACACAGCATGAAAATAAGGAACAAAAACAATCTGCTCTTTCCTGTAATTTGATTTGAGTGTACTGTTTTTAAAAAGAATTGCACAATGAAATACTTTGCTTCGTGCTCAATATGTAACAAAAAATGAACTTGCTCCAGAGTTTAGTAATTGTCAGCATTAGTCAGCAGGCCTTCATTTACTGTTTCTGAAACAACAATATAGTTAAAGTTGATCTTGAAGGACTATTCTATGTGTACAGTTAATACAAATGCCTCACTGTTAACAGTACATGATGATTTATTTAGAATATCACTCATGATCTCATGATCATTCAGGACCTTCTAAAAAAACACACTGTGGTTTGTATTCGTGGGCGCCATCTTACTCGAGAGACACTTTACCTACATGACATACAAACACGTGGCCGTGCCATCTGTTTGGCACGGCTGATGCTCCAGATTAAGACGATACTAAACTACAGTGAACTATATGCACAAGTCTTGCAGACCTAAGAAAGTATTTACATTCATTTGTTTGGCTGCGCTGGATGAGAGTAGAAATATCTCATGTTGTCATGTCTATTTGTTTGTTTTTGTTTTTTGTGTTGTAGAAAAGGAAAAATTTCATAAATAAATGATATAGTGTATATTTAAAAAAGACATGTTGACACTGCAGATATATTGTGAAGATAGATTAAAACATTCAAATTATGATTTAAATGAATACATTTTAAATTTAGCTGAACATTACCGTACCACGTTGTAGTAAGACACCCTTTATAGATAGTTTACAGGTTGTAAATATGGCTTTATTATTGGTTTACTAATCATTTAGTAATGCTTTATAGATCAGTTCTAAATTATTGAACACAGAGGTGCTGTGAGCTAAATGCTGACGTCAGCGTGCTAATATGCTCACAATGACTATGATAATGCTAATGCTGCTGATACTTAACAAAGTGTACCATGTTCACTATGTGTAGTGTAGCATATTAGCATGCTATCATTTGCTAAGAATTTGATTTAATTAGAATTGAGGATGGAGCTTTAATTGAAACTGAATAAATGTAGCTTTTGTTTTATTTGTTTACATTTGTATATTATGTTTATACTTGCATGCAGCTGCATGTATACTGATTTAATTTCCATTGTTGGATCTCTCCTGGGACATTATATGTATTCATTTATATAAGATCAATAAATAGTGTTGTTGGATGCTGGGGGATTTACACATCTTAATGTTTTATATCCAGTTGTCACTGACATTTCATTAAAAGCCAGAAATATCCGGACATGAAAATATCATTAAAATCCATCAGATAGTTCAGATTTCAGACGATCTGGACCAAAATTCCTTTATTAGCAACTTTTCAACACTTACAATGGCAGACATCAGCACTTAATTAATAAATAACATTTATTAGAAAGTTAAAAACCCATTTATTAATGGATTGGCAACATTTAAAAATGCAAAATTGTCAAATAGAAAAGATAAACACCTGCCAATGGGATTTCTCACAACCTGGCAACCCAACATTTGGTCTTATTCTTGGCTTAACTGACCTAAATAACATTACTACAGGATTTAAAGCCATTAATTACAGCTCATAAACGCTGCATATACCAAAATTATTTGCATAGAGTAATTACAGGATTATATACAACTATATTGGTGTGTTTTTAAAATGATTTTCACCAGAATATCAGACTTTATAACATATCTGCTAAATGTTGCTTCATCGGCAAATGCTGCAAGTGAATGTAAATCAATGCATGAATGCCATAAGAATAACAGTAAGTGGTAATTCATTTCGCCAGTTATGTTATTGAGTGACTGTTGGAGGATCAGGTGAAGGGCGGACAGAGGGAGGCTGTCGCTTTAAGAAGTTGTTGCATGGAGAAGCTGGTGATTTTCCACTCAAACTGATATTAAACGCGCACCAGCTCGTAGAAACAATGGTCTCACAGACAAATAGATTAAATTGTTTCACTCAGCGTTAAACGTAGCTCTTCAAAACAAGGAACAACAGGCTGCTTAGTAAAACGAGGACAGGTAATCCGGCATCTTCTTTACATATCAAGTCAGTAAATGAGGGTAATAATGTTTTTTTTTTTTAAATAACTGCAAGAGAATAATAGAAGAACTATCCGTATTTTTTTTTAGATTATTGTTTTTTTTTAAAGAACAGTGTGTGTTGGATATGAGACATGTCGTTCGTCACCGTGTTTTGATGTTGGGCAGCTGATTCATTTTATTCTCTGATATAAAAACACATCTCTCTTTTTATTTGACATGATGCTGTGTCCTAAATATTTTCATAATCCTTCCGCTAAAAAAAAGAAGAAATACTGCGTTTTAAACGTGCTTTAAAAAAACAAAGAACTTAAGCAAATAATGTTTCGGTTATAAAAACGCGGGTTTGGCCTTTGAACCCGGTTTCCTGTGTTTATAACTGATAAGACGCTGTGCCGCGTCTCTCTTTGATCATTTTTTGGAGGTCTGCTGTGATGCGTTCAGGCGCGCCCCGTCTTCACAGTGACATGTGATGTGTGTGTGTGTGTG
>NTHP01000170.1:576543-592895 GCA_003416845.1 Oplegnathus fasciatus | reverse complement strand
AAAAAAAAAAAAACAGGCACTAAAACTCTGAATGTTGCCTTCAGTTCATCCATTTGTACAAGATCATAATTCAAGACCAACCCCCAGTGTTGGACCAGCCCAGCCTTTATTTTCCTCTGACTTGTCCTCTGTGTCTCCAACATGAATAAGAAGTGTGTGTGTGTACGTGTATGTGTGACACACACTCTCACCCCCCCCCCACCACCACCACCACCACTTGGCTGTGTGTATGTTTGTGGGCAGGGAGAAGTGGGAAGTGGAAATTTACAGTCTCCCACGTTGGTACCTGAGTTGCCTGTCACAGCGAGGCTGCGTCCAATCTCCACTTTGGATTTAATTGTCTTTAGCCAAGGGGCGGGCCCTGCTGTCAGCTCCACTTCTTGTGACCCGTGTCGGCATAAAGGCATTCAGTACAGAGGAATGGTGACAGCTGAGAGAGAGGAACTCTATACATAGTCGCAGCCATGAAGGAAATGTAAGTTTTCTAAAACTGCTTTGCTGGAAAGGCGACGTAATTTTTCAGGGTCTGCGTGTGTGTTGTGAAGTTTTTCTGCATGAATGTGTTTAAAGATAGTCAACTTCAAAGGAGTGTAATGCTTTAGTGGATAACGTAAGAGTCTTTTTGTATGTTAAAAGGTTAAATAAATAGAGACAGAACTGCAAGTTGATTTTATTTGTGTCATACTGAAAGGATGTGTGGGTAGAAAGTGATTTCAAGTAAACATTAAGGGTTTTAGCAGCAATAATGTTGTACTGAGATGGTTTTTTTTGTAGTCAAGTATGTCTTGGTTAAATCCCAAGGGCAGTTTGCCTTAAGTCTTATCTGGCGGTCAGACAGCCTCCTAACACCACGCAGGCAGGTGAAAACATACGCTGAGCAGACGAGAGTAAAAGGGGGGGAGAGGGATAAAGAGAGAGGGAGAGAGAGAAACAGGATGAGAAACAGAGTGGGCAAGAACTGATCCAGTTATGTAAGGAGGTCTGAGAATGGAAAGCGGTTCAAGTTGACTTGTCATGCATAACAGGAAGAGAGAAATCCCAGAAAATGATGGGACGCTGTGTGCTTGTCGTTCGGGCTTTGATTAAGTGAGGAGACACAAAGTTCCCAGTAGGAATGTGGGAATCTTCTTCTTAGCGTGTGTGCCCACTCCTGAGAGAGTTGATATCACTGTTCTGAGCTGTTGTCCTAATTTAATTTCTGCTTATTGCTGTCTATTTTTTAAACGTTCCACTTGTTCTCAACAGTTTATACAGTTTGTTTGCGACAAGAACAAAACTCCATGGTCATGTTTTGGACGCTTGACACTTTTCCGTACAACTTGTTCTTTTATCTGATGAACAAACGCAGTCTAAATTTATTTTCAGGCCCGCAAGAGTTAAGGAGAAGTATTGCTCTGCAGGCTTCCTCTCTTCTCTCACTAGTATTACAATTAATCTCATATCTTACAATTAATTATAGCTGTCTCATGGTGCCTCTTTTGTTCTCCAGCTGGGAGCTTAAATCACATTCAGTCTTGACATGTCTTACTCAGTTATTCCTGTCCTATTAGGGTTTCTTTTCTCCTCTTTGGCTCACGCGGGGAAATAGGATACCTCGGTCCATAATAACAAATCCTGTCTTTCTTGGAAAGGCAGTTTACAGTGTAAACACTCAAGTGAACCTAAGCTGTTGCATCTTTCTTAGAGCAGCCAAGGCTTTGGGAATGCAGAGGGATATCTTCCTCTCTAAATTTGGATTACAGCGGGCCGACTTGTTGCTGATACAGTAGCGCAAGCGAAAGCTAAAAGAAAACTTTCCCCCGGGGTCAGGCGAAGTCTTATAGGCGCGTATCGTGGACGAACATTCCCTTCCTTTTCCTTTGGTGACAATGTGCCCCCCTCTGAGCAGAAAAACACACCCTGAGACACGGAGTAAAGCTGGAAAACTGGGAGCTACATGTACATCTAATCGAAAACACTGATGTGAATGTGCACATGCGGTCACCAACGTGGTTGTCTTGCAGTTTGGGTTTAGCTTTTCAATTTGCAGCATGCACGTGAAAAATAGATTCTTAAAAACCAAAATACTGTTTATCTACAGATAGACTGATTGGTTGATTGAATGATTGAGGCAGATAAAGAAACACAGAGGGTATTTCACTGTTTGATTGTCCGAGTACACTGTACATTGCACTGACTGTGTGAGATATTCCTTGTTAAATGCTGGAATTTGTATTTTATCTCCAAATTACATTGCACAAGCCCTCCGTCTGTTTCAGCGCAAATCAGCTCCCCAAACAGTTCTCTAGTCTGAATGACCTCCACGCATGAGATTAGCAAGATTAGCAACATAGTACTGTATATCACGTACTCAGTGGTTACACAGCATGCTGTAACGCAATCAGGAGACAGCATTATCTCCCTAATGCTCCTCCCTATCTGTGTCTTATCCCACTCACCTCTGTCTCTCTCTCTTTCTCTTTGTCTCTGTCCCTCTCCTCCATCTTACATGTCCCTTTCCGTTTTGCCATCCACAGCATGGCACAAAAAGAGAAGCTACAATGCCTGAAGGACTTCCACAAGGACACCCTGAAACCTTCACCGGGTAAGAGCCCAGGCACGCGGCCCGAGGACGAGGCTGAAGGCAAGGCTCCTCAGAGGGAGAAGTGGGCCAGTAAGCTCGACTTTGTCCTGTCCGTGGCCGGAGGATTCGTCGGATTAGGAAACGTCTGGCGCTTCCCTTACCTTTGTTATAAAAATGGTGGAGGTAGGTAGAACACACACAACAGATGCCAGAGTGTTAAGCCAAATGGTGATCGTAGCAAGGTGATGTCTTACTCTGAGCTGATTCCTGTGTCCATTCCCCAGGTGCGTTTCTCATCCCTTACTTCATCTTCCTGTTTGGGGGTGGCCTGCCTGTCTTCTTCCTGGAAGTTGCACTGGGCCAGTACACCTCTGAAGGAGGGATCACCTGCTGGGCCAAGCTCTGCCCCATCTTCACCGGTCAGTCCAAGCACATAAACACTGCACATACTCGCACACAGACAGAGCACCAATCATCCCTGACAAGATCATTTAATATTTAACGCTGAGTAAAAGCCTCATTTGTCCAAACAAGAATTCTGCCCTGATTTACTTCCTGTTTCAGTCCAGTATTCATCCCGCCCCCTCTGTGTAATGGGATCAATCTTACTTCATTAGGCTGCTTTGTGTTGTTTAAACAACATTACACAGCACAGTAAAGCAGGAGTTGAATATTGATTCAACTGAACATAGAGGAAGAATGATATTAGTATACTTTAATTCCAGGGTCAGCCTCAGGTAGCGCGTACACATGTATACACACCCGCACACACACATAAATATACAAATACAAACACCACATGCTTGAAGGCGCTCCAAAACATAAAGTCATCCTTGGATTGGAGATTTGGTGTGCGTGTATAACGGATTGATGAGTTCTTGGTTACTATGGAAACAAACAAAAAAAAAAGAGCAAAAAAAACATCAAGTTGCCTAGCAATGAGTACAGTCTCACGCAGCAGGTCTGCATGAAAAGATAATTTTTTTTGTTGACACGTAGCTGCAGTGTGGCTCCACTTGTTTTGTCTCAGCTTATAGGATATCATAAATACTGCATGTCTTCTGTGACGGTGTTGTCAGGGTCGGGTTCTCTCAGATCTCTTGACCTGAGATCACCACGAGCTACTGATACTCTAAGACACTCCGGGGCCTCTTGTTGCTCTTAGGTGCAGCCCTCTTACCTTTGAGTGACAGCTGTAGACAAGCATTGAGGCACCGCACCTCCAGCAGCTGCCGTCACGCCCTTACTCATGTTCACGCGCGGGACGTGACATGAAAAGAGAGGAAATTGTGCAGCACCAGATCTCTAGCAGCTGCCGATGGTCTCTGCTATTCACGGAACGCTGAGGCTGCTGTCTGTCCATCTGGCGCAGCGTCTGGCACAGCAGAGAAAGTCCACAAGTGGCCGCGAAACCGGCCAATCACAAATCTCTCCATTGTCCCCCCCTCTTGCCTTCACGTGTTTTTATCACACAGAGAATTCATGACTTTACTCGCTACACACCAGCACCAGTACACACACACACACCTGTCACAGCATTGACTTGTCTATCAGTTTGCATTTGGTATGTGGGAATGAGGAGGTGGGGGCAACAGAGATGATGAGTTTAAAAATACTCCTGAGCAGTGGAAGAGTACCGGGGATTTCTGTGTCCAGGTTCGTGGCAAAGTCATCTAAAAATAGCGTAAAAACACTAAGGACATTATAACAGTAGATAGCAGAGTCAAGCTTGGGAAGTTTTCCCCTCTTTGAGTTCATAACAAGTTAGTTGTTCTTTATGTTTAAAGTCAGCAGCAGCACCTCACACAATTAAGTCCTCATTTAAAGAGTTTAACACTGAAAATCTGTGTTTTACTGCCCTCTCTGGTTGAAAGTCACACGCAGTATCACTGATGGGTGTGGTCAGAAGTTTGTTCCTTTGCATCTATAACCACACCCAGCAGTGATGTCACAGTGTACTGACACACCCTGGAGTACATTTCTACATCGCTGCGGCAAGGTGAGACGTTAAAAGCGGCTATAATCAATATTTTTATAACAATAGATCACATGACTACCTGTATGTGAGAGGTGTTGCTTGTAGTGATGAACCCACAGAGAATCACCTGACGGAGCTTTATAGCTCATTGTTTTTGATTCAACGTCTGGTTCACTCTCACTGCTCTCATCATCGTCGTTTTCGGTCACAGCAAGCAGCTGTTTTTTTTAGCAAAAAAGCTCTTAAAACCCACAGACCAATACTTGCTCTGCACCAAAACAAAATCAGTGACTAGCTAATGAACATAGTGGAGCATTTAGCAGCTAAAGAGGCAGGTATTTCACTCAGGAGGTGGTGGAGACCAAAAACAGAGCTAAAAGAGCGTCAATATTGGACTTACATTCATCAGGTGGCCAGAAACATGACTACAAATGAATGATAATGTTGCTCTGTTATCGCAGGTTTAAACTAAGCTTTAAAAGCTTAATTGTAAGATGTGACGTTAATTTAATCTGAACATCTTGAGTTAACGTTAAAATCTGATTTCTTGACTTTCTTCCCTCCAGGTATTGGCTATGCCTCTGTGGTGATCGTATCTCTACTGAACATCTACTACATCGTGATCTTGGCCTGGGGACTGTACTACCTGTTCCAGTGCTTTCAGCCGGAGCTCCCCTGGGCAAAATGCAAGCAGCCCTGGAACACAGAATACTGTGTTGAGGACACAGTCCGCAAGAACAAGACCCTGTGGCTAGCAGCCAACATTACCAACTTTACCTCCCCCGTCACAGAGTTCTGGGAGTGAGTATCCACTGACAACATGCCTAACTGCCACACACACACACACACATGAATACACTAAGGTAACACTGTCTCTTTAACTTGCTTGCGTAAATGTGTTTGAACAGGCACAATTCCTACGAAAGGCACAGTTTACTTTTAGGTCACTGCCAGTTTATTATAAACTTTATTTGTATAACACCTTTCATAAGTTCAATACCGCTCCTCAAAGTTTGACTTTAGTTGTCAAACTAAACTGAAATATCAGCTGGAAATCCAAGTCTTTTTTTCATGCCCATTTGCTTTGTTACATGTTTGATGACAATTCATCACAACAAACAGTGTTTATGCAGCTTTAGACACTTAAAGGTTCCAGCTTCAAAGCTCTTCTAAATAGTCTTCTCACCATTTTAGTATATTCAGACTCTGGGCAGGCCAGAGCAGCAGCACAGCACAGAAATACCAAGTCATGTGTCTGTTTGATTTCCACTTTATGTCCTTTTTAATTGGCGTCTCATGGTCGCGATTCAGAGTTGCCACATGACCTACTTCCTTGGGTGTGTGTGAACATGTAACCTCTTCTGTTTCAATTCCCACAACCTGCTATTAACCCCTTCTTTGCGTCTGTGTCCTCTGCAGACGCAACGTCCTGAGCATCTCCACTGGCATCGAGGACATAGGGCCCCTGAAGTGGGACCTGGCCCTGTGTCTCCTGGCAGTGTGGGTTATCTGCTTCTTCTGCATCTGGAAGGGAGTCAAGTCTACTGGGAAAGTGAGTGCTGAGGCGTAGACACATCCTGTACTTATTGTGTTGCCTGGAGCCGTTTGGCCTTTACTTTTTACCCCGACAAGTCGGTGACAAAACACTGTTGCTCAGAGAAAACCCACATGCTTGGAAGGCAGTTAATTTGGTTGATTTAAAGACACAAGCCTCCGCGCTGTCCTGGAAGTTACTTGTTGGCCAGACTTACTGTCGGCTGTAAACAGTTGACTGCCGCTCCTTAGCCCTCTCTCTGTTTCTGTAGCGGGGGCAGAAACAGGAGGAACTGTGTGGAAAATTATTAACTCTATTAAGAACTACTTGTGTGTCTATTTCCATATTTAACCAAGGTTTATTGTTTGTTTAGTGTGCCTTAAAATGATCACCCTTAATCTTTAACCAGGTAGCAAAGTAGAAGCCTTTATGCAGTGTAGCGTACTGCTTCATACTCTATTGGGCATGCACTTCAGGTCAAACCCTCATCATGACTTCTGTAAGCAGTATGCATCACTGTTCAAAGATCTTAGCTACTTCTTATTTGGGGAAATACTTGGGGGTAAGGGGAAATTGTTATCAGACAACAAGAACAATGTTTCTTTTGTCCTGGAGTTGGAAAAATATGAGTTAGAAATGAGAACTTAAAAGGGAAGTAGTGTTTATCCCATGATACCTCAAGGATGATGAGTCACAAGTCTGTTGCTGTTGTTTGGTATTTTAGCTAATAATTCCTTTGTCCTCTCTAGGTGGTGTACATAACAGCAACTTTCCCATTTGTGATGCTGATTGTGCTGTTGGTGCGTGGCGTGACCCTGCCCGGGGCAGCTGAAGGGATCAAATTTTACCTTTACCCAAACCTGACTCGCCTACAAGATCCAGAGGTAGGATCAAAAACTCTTTTCTGTAATAGCCCCCTGCTCCAATTCCAGGTATTAAAGGAATAGTTTGACATATGGAAATGCACTTATTTGCTTTCTTGCTGAGAGTTAGAAGATGGATACTCTCATGTCTGTAAGGCAAATATGAAACTGCAGCCAGCAGCCGACTAGTTTAGCACAAAGACTGGAGACAGGCTAGAAACAGCTAGCCTGGGTCTGTCCAAAGGTAACAAAATCAGCCTACCAGCACCTCTAAACCACACTGATAGACACGTTATATCTCATTTGTTCAATCCATACAACCGAAGTGTAAAACTGAGAATGACTCATTGTGAGGTTACCAGGCAACTAGACCCAGGAAGTGACTTCACCCACCCGAGAAGTAGTTCGACACCCTTCAAACAAGATATAACATGTTAATCAGTGACATTTAGAGGTGCTGGTAGGCTTATTTTGTTGCCTTTACACAGAGCCAGGCTAGCTGTTTCCTGTCTCCAGTCTTTATGCTAAGCTAAGATAACCGGCTGCGAGCTGTAGCTTCATATTTAACAGACAGATATTGAAGTGGCATCGACCGTTTCATCTGACTCTCGGAATCTAACTCGCTGTAGTGCAGATGTATAGTTTTACATGCCAAAGATATTTTTTTGTTCTGTTATGCAACTCGATTACATAATTTCTCATGAGTGACTGGATTAACGTCAAAACCAAGCAGACATGTCTCGATCGGCTCGTCCCCATGTGTCCTGTGCAAACGCAGAGGTGTTGAAATAAATGAGATTTAACTATGCCTCACAGGGTACACAATGTTCATGAGGTTTCAGATGGAATTAATGACATTTCACCATTACACCCTGCTTGTGGTGACTGTAATTGCATTGTAGCTGTATTTAATTAGTGGCTGTAATATTTCATATCAGCAATGGATCACATGACTACTTATTTGTAAAAGGGGTCGCTCGTGGTGATGAACCCACAACCAATTATCACTCAGTTCCCCTCAGCTCTACTGAGCTTTATATTGTTTTGTTTTTCTGGCCACAACTTCACTGTTTTGGTTCAGTTTCACCGCTCTCATCAGTGTTGTGTTTGGCCGCAGTGGGCAGTTGTTTTTCGGTGAAAAAGCTCTAACAACCCACTGTACGCTACCAGCTCAGCTCCAAAAGCAGACAGACACAGACAGAAACTAGCTGGTGAATGTAGTGGAGCATTTAGCAGCTAAAGAGCCAGATATGTCCCTGAGGAGTTGGTGGAGACCAAAAACAGAGCTAAAAGAGAGTGAATATTGGACTTAACATCCATCATGTGGACAGAAACATGACTCCAAATGAATGCTTATGTTGCTCCACATCTGCTATATCCAAATAACCAACTGTTGGCTAACAAGTTAGCCAGTTTAAAAGGTGATAATATGTCAATGTTGTGTTCACTACTTGTTTCTGTTCCTCCCCAGTTGCCAAAAAATATGTTATTACAGGTTTAATCAAATTTTTTGCCTTCTTGGTGTGAGCAGTCACTTGTACTTTTGATTAGTTGACATGATAAAATTTCCAAAACAGATTTTATAACAGGTTGACCTCATCTAATCTGGAAAACACTGTCTCCCCAGGTGTGGATTGATGCGGGAACCCAGATCTTCTTCTCCTATGCCATTTGCCTGGGAGCCATGACGTCACTGGGGAGTTACAACAAATACAAATACAACTGTTACAGGTGAGTTGTGTTTCCGCTGGGGTGGGAAAGTGGGACTGTAGTAGTGACAGCAACTCGTGTCAGAGACGGTTGCGTGAAAAGAAAATGGGAACTTCGGTTCCACCTGTGTTCATTAACAACCTCCATGACATATGTGTGACATAGGGACTGTTTGCTGCTGGGAGGCCTCAACAGCGGTACCAGTTTTGTGTCTGGCTTCGCAATATTTTCCGTCCTGGGCTTCATGGCACAAGAACAAGGGGTGGACATTGCCGATGTGGCAGAGTCAGGTACGAGGGTCCAAGGTGATGGCAGCAGTGATGGTGGGCGCTGCTGCCAAACAAAAAAAAGACGATTGGAAACTTACCAAAAGAAAGAAGAAAAGTAATTTAGAAAGAAAAAAGTAATTTATTTAAATCTCGGAAACGATGATGCTGAAATGTAGAGGTATCGGCAATTGCACACTCCTTGAATAAAAGCCTCAAAGAAACAGAATTGTTACTTCAGTGTGAAACACTATTTCTGAGGACAGATTACATTGCATTGGTCAAGTGCTGTGTGTTTTTAGCTACACAATGAACTGCGGTGTTCAAGAGCTCCTGCACTGGGCCATCATCATTATTACAGGTGTTCAGTGGCACCATGTGCCCTCATGTCCCACATTCAACCTGCTCATGTCTTTAGGAGCTTTACATCTTTTTGACTAGGGGGACATTGCTAAGAAGATTGGCACCGTACTGTTTGTACTCTACTGTATGTGCACTGGCACCCTGAGGTGATATTTCTGACCAGCAGCAATGTCACTGTAAGCCCAGTTCTGTTAACAAGCTGCGGATCTCCTGAGGTGGACGCCACCGGTTCTGTTTCTGCCTTCCTTTACTCTCTATGTGGACTTTGAAGGAGATGCATCTTCTTTCAGCATGCTCGCTCTGTTCAGTTAAAAAATAAACTCTTTTGCTATCTTTAAGACTGCCACTTGAATATAATCATGTGAAATCAAACTGCAATTGTATGACAATGACAGTAATTCTGTGATAGCATGCTACATACAGGATATTCCATCATATATGAAAACACAGAACCAAACTTAATGCATTAAAGCATATTTTTCGTAAAGAAATGACCTGCATTTTGTTCAGCATTTTGTTGAGGCACTACTTCATTGCTCACTTTGCGTGTCATGCTCTTATCATATCCTCTTGAACTGATTCTTGGCTTTGCTAAAGTCTGCTCTGTTTAGATTAGATTAGATTCCACTTTATTGTTATTGCACCCAGTAAGTACCAGTACAACAACAAAATGCAGTTTAACACCTTACCAGATAGTGCACACAGTAGCAAAAGTGCATGTAGAGATATATATGAAGGAAAAAAAGGGATGTAACGGTGATATATACAAAATGTAAAGCAGCTATGATATGTCAGTATGTAACTACATGAACAGAACATGGTAGAATGGTCTGGTTGTGTTATATACAGTATAAACACTAGGCAGTTATGTAGTATGTACAGTGTAAAAGACACAATATGTACAGTTGAATATGGTTGTTGCTATTTGTCATATACAGGACATTGTAAGGGGGGAATTTAATTTCCTTACAGCCACTCAACACATAGGCCAACATAGAGTTAACACTCAATCCAGTTAGATTTATCCCATGTCTTTGAATTGTTGGACACATTAGGCCTGTAGATTATTAGCAGTGCCAGACCCCGCTCAGCCTCTGTAGCTCAATCTTTACATTTTCCAATCCCCTTATGTCGTCCAAGCTGAAATCAGATAGAAATGTTAATTCTGTCCTCCGCCCCTTCTTCCCATCCCCACTATGTTCTCCCTCCAGGTCCCGGCTTGGCCTTCATCGCCTACCCCAAAGCTGTGTCCATGATGCCACTGCCAACCCTCTGGGCCATCCTCTTCTTTATCATGCTGCTGCTTCTGGGCCTCGACAGCCAGGTCAGTGTTTTATTTTAAACAATCACTCTGGTGTCAAGCTATGTACAGAATACTTGGTTGGTGTACTGCCCATTATTTTCACACAGACACCTCCCAGGTCCCATGGGTTAGTTGGCTCCTGCCAGCCCCAATGCGTAAAACACATTTAGTGTCTCTCTGATCCACATCTAACGTCTCCAAGGTATCAGATATCTGACAGACAGGAAAAGCAGCCTGTTCCCACAAAGGCATTTTACTACCACTCTCGACTGCACTGTGTGAGGATTATAGCCCTTTTAATGCCCCGTAATACCACAAATTAAGTTTTTAGAAGTTGACGGCCAAACATTTAGCAAGCAGAAGTCATTATCATAGCTTGCATGCAAGCCATCTAGCTTTGATAGGAGGCAGATCTTTGATTAAGACAAGATAATCTAAGTAGACAAAACACAAGTGTGCGCCCAAGGGATTCTCCGGCTAGATCACATTTCCTGCCTCCAAGTGTAATTCTACTCCAGTGCTAACTCAGTCCTGCACATGGCCGGCTACTCATCTCAGCCAACTGCGAGATCAGGCCGATGCCTCTAAATTTGAGTACATGTAAATACTTATGCGAGTGTGGTTATTTCCATGAGAGAAATGGTGCCAGTGACTGTGTGTGTGTGTGTGTGTGTGTGGGTGCATTTTTTGACCATAAATTTCATGCAAATCTGTAGTGCTGAATGCTATATATTGTTAACATCGCTCACACATACATGCCACTGTTATGTAAGGAGTTTTTGTTTGGTTTTCTCGCAACAAAGGAGCATGTTCTTGGTGCGTAAAGACAGCGCACTTTGATAAGTAGGAACAATTTCATAATTTTGTTATGACATTATGTAGCTTGCGAGGCAATGAAGAGACACTGGGGAGCAAGAGAGAGACACAGACGGGGAGACGGAGACAGTGATTCACTGTTGTTTTGTTTCTGTTGTGTCTTGGTAGCAACACACCAGTGCTGCAGAGTTTAAATTCTCATTACTGCCCAACAAAGACAGCTCTCATTCTCTAATCACTGGTTTGTAGAGGCAAAACAAGAGATGCATGCACACAGAAAGAGACATTGATTTTTTTTTCTTTCTTTCCTCTGAGAACTTAATAGTCGCTTTTGTCCCCACAGTTTGTTGAAGTGGAAGGACAGATCACCTCTATTGTGGATCTATATCCGTCCCTCCTCAGGAAGGGTTACCGACGAGAGATCTTTATAGCTGTGATGTGCTTCATGAGTTATCTCCTGGGACTCGCCATGGTAACGAAAGTAAGTTCACCAACAGGCGCTTCATGGAGCCTCTGTGCTCTCGCTTCTGCTGCTTATCCTGTTTAGAAAAGGAAAAGAGACTCTGTGCATTCGGATCGACAGCAGAGATAACGCCACAGACTTTCCACTCGCCTGTTGGCTGCTGCATTGTTACAACCTAATATGGTTTCCTACCACCTTCACCACTCACATCCTGTGTGTCTGAATGGAACAATTCGGAATGCCGTTTTCCGTTTAGCAGTTAACCGTGCTTCAATAGCGTCTCAGCACCTGTTGAACTCTGCCTCTATTGGTAGGGTGCCAGCATTCTTGTGCGCGGCTTTCAACACCCCCCACCCACCCTGCTTTAATACCCCCCTTCTATCTCTCTGACTTTCTTTCCTTCCACACACATCAGAGAGATAATTAATGCAGCTTTTCCTTTCTTTTCTTTTTTTCCAGGGTGGCATGTATGTGTTTCAACTCTTTGACTACTATGCAGCCAGTGGTGTGTGCCTTTTGTGGGTTGCATTCTTTGAATGCATTGCTGTAGCCTGGGTTTATGGTAAGTGGAAACGACTCTATGTGATGGGTTTCTGGGGTGTGTGTCGTTTTTCAAAGTAATGATGCCGAAGAGTTTGAAAAAAACAAACGATCTCTTTGGCGGTAAACAAAGGTGTCCTTGTGGTTCTTTCCACGTCAGTAGTAAATATGTTTAACTGCATACAGGGGCGTGATGAGGGGGGTGGGGATGGCGTTGGTCCCCTGCTAGATTGTGATTGGCTATGCAGGGTTGCCTCCCACCAGGTTACATCCTACCACTATCTATTAATGAAAGAAGGACATTTAGCCTAATGAGAAAAACCCTGATTGGAATTAAAGCAATGCTGCATGTTCTAATAATAAACTAGTTTCAGTTAACACATTACTATATGTGTGAAGCCACCTGATTCTTTTAATTGCAATAAATCATACATCTGCCAAACGTGCAACCACTGTATGTACATTGTTAAGGCTGTGAGGCAAGTATGTTTCCCCAAATAACTCTCCAAGAGTCAGATTTAGGGCCTCAGAACAAATGGTGTTGGATATTTTACATGATGTCTGTATCACTGGTTAGAAGTGTGCGGGTTCTGTTGGAAAAAGGCAATGCCACATACTTCTGTGCAGGGAACATCACTCTTTGGTGCTCACTGCCCACAGACATGTGCGACCTATGACAAGGTATTGCGAGTTTGCATTGCTTGGCTGTAAAGGGTCACAATCCCCAAAAGTTGGGAACCAGTGATTTCTGGAAGCTGTTTTTTTTATCGTTGTTACAATAGATGCCGTTGTAGCATCATTACAAAGGACCTTACTAGCTGCTGGTAGCTAGTTTAGTACAGTTTAGTTTAGTTTAGTTTTTAGTTTATTTGCTTATTTATCATCAATAATGCTCATTAATCAACAGAAAATGGAAAAATAAGCAAAGTAAATAAGCAAAAGTTAGCCTAGAAGGCTCATTTTCATCTGTAGACTCTCCCCAGATGTTAAAAAAGAACTAAAAACAAAATTAAACAACATGTACAAAGGAACATAATAACAAACATCAGGCAGCATGTACAGCATGTACAGCACAGTACACACACCCACTAAAGAATGCCATAATGCCATAAAACACACTGAGGAAAGATAAATGCTAACCCAGTAATCTAGTTATAACCGACAAACCGACTGTTTACACCACATACAGTAAACGGTACATGGCCCAGTGGAAATACATGCTGCAGTTTAGGGCAGATAACAGAGATAAGGGGCCATAAACCTGCTTATTTCCGATGTGAAGGTCATTCTACAATAACAAACACGTGAACAGTAGAGACTGATGGTATATTATGTACAATATTCATTATTTTGACAAACTTGTGCTGAAAAAAATGCTGGAACTCATGTTATTCTGTATTCTTTTTGCATTGGATAGGAGTTGATAATTTCTACGATGGACTTGAGGATATGATTGGCTACAGACCAAACCCATGGATGAAATGGAGCTGGACCATAATCACTCCTGTCCTCTGCATGGTGAGAGAACAGTGACAGCTTTTGGAGTGTCACTTTATTGTGTTATTATTGAGTCATGGACATGTGACAAGTGTTGTGATACTTTCAAGGTCACAGAGAGGCGTCCAGCTTGTACTAAAAGAAGCATGTGTTTGTTTCCCAGGGCTGCTTTGTCTTCTCCCTGGTGAAGTACAAGCCCTTGACCTACAACAAGGTGTATGAGTATCCTGACTGGGCCATCGGTCTGGGCTGGTGTTTGGCCCTGTCCTCCATGATCTGCATCCCCATGGTGATGGTCATCAAGATCTTACAGTCTGAGGGACCCCTGATTGAGGTGAGCTGACTGAACCTTTTAGTGCTTTTAAAGGAATAGTTTTGAAATACACTCATTCGCTTTCTTGCCGACAGTTAGATGAGAGGATCGATATCACTCTCATATCTGTGCGATAAATAGATGAAGCTAGAGCCAGGAGATGGTTAGCTTAGTATAAAGACTGGAAACAAGGGGAAACAGTTAGCCTGGCTCTGTTGAAAGGTAACACGATCCACCTACCAGCATCTCTAAATCTCACTGATTAACACGTTATATCTCAGACACCCCGGTTTGTCCAGGATTGTTCCGGTTTCAAGCTGGGTGTCCTGAGTCCTGACAGATATCTGTAAAACACTAAAATGTCCCGGTTTTCACCACAATTGAAATAATAATGATAATATTACATTTGTTTTCAGCGCTTACAGACATTTATCATGTCCCATTCATTATTACCTAACCTAATATAAAAACAGAATAAAAACTGAGCTAAGCTAACCTCCTCCAAATATATGAAATTATATCCATTATGAATTTTCATAAACATAACTTTTAGTAAACATTTTTAATGTGGGTCTGTTCATGACCCATTTAAGACATTTAAGAGCTCACAATATAAACGCACCATAGTCTCTCACAAGCAACTGGAAGCCGCTTATGGTAGCTAATGTTAGCTGGCGTTAGCTAATGTGTTAGCTGGTGTTCGCTAATGTTAGCTAGTTAATGTTAGCTAACACCCAGCTCCTTATAATAGCTAATGTTAGCTAACATTAGCTAACATCCAGTCTCTTATGATAGTTAATTTTAGCTAACATTAGCTAACTTCCAGCTGCTTATAATAGTTAATGTTAGCTAACATTAGCTAACTTCCAGCTGCTTATGATAGTTAATGTTAGCTAACATTAGCAAACATCTAGCTGCTTATGGTAGCTAATGTTAGCTAACATTAGCTAACTTCCAGCTCCTTATAATAGCTAATGTTAGCTAACATTAGCTAACTTCCAGCTGCTTATTGTAGCTATTGTTGGCTACATTAGCTAACATCCCGTCTCTCATGGTAGCTAATGTTAGCTAACATTAGCTAACTTCCAGCTGCTTATTGCAGCTAATGTTGGCTACATTAGCTAACATCCAGTCTCTTATGATAGCTAATGTTAGCTAACATTAACTAACATCCAGTCTCTCATGGTAGCTAATGTTAGCTGACATTAGCTAACATCCAGTCACAATAATGAGGAGGGCACAGCTCAATGCTTTTGTAATTATTAGATTCTTACTTAAATGTGTCCATTTTTTCAAATAAAAACTCAGCTTGATAACACTGTAACAGCTTGCACAGCCTACAGTGGTTAGCCGGCAGTAAATATGCTAGCAGATTAGCTCACTAGCGGTTGTGCTAGGTATCCTACCCCCGTCGGTCACATGATCCTTGCCCTGCAGTCAAGAGTCTCCCCTCGTCGTTACCATGAGGCAACCAGGCTGGCTGTTTCCCCTTGCTTCCGGTCTTTATGCTAAGCTAAGCTAATGTGCTGCTGGCATGACAGTGGCATTAATCTTCCCATCTTACTCTTGGCAAGAGAGCAAACAAGCTTACGCCCCAAAATGTTTTCCAAACTTTTCATTTAATAAAGACTGCATTGATGTCTTGAATGACAACATGCACACAAATACGGACGTGATACAAGTTGAATTACGATGTTTGCCATTTTAAATTTGATAACTGTCATGTTGAGCCTTAAACTGCCCCAGTTCCTGACGATCATCAGTCTAATCTCTCATTTTCCTTCCCTCAGAGGATCAAAGCCGTGGCAGCCCCGGCGAAGTCAGGCGTGAGCTCTCGCCCGAAAGAGTACAACTTGAAGGGCAGCGAGCTGACACAGCCCCTGGACCCAAACGGGAACAATGGCTTGATCAAGCCCACCCACACCATTGTAGAAACAATGATGTGAGCGCTCTCTGTGAGAGGAATAAGATTGATGTGCTTTCTGTGTTATTATCATATTTGCTAACATTGATAATGGTAGGTTTACATTGTCCAATATATTCACGTTAGAGATACCCTGGTTTGATTTCTATGAAGAGAGTTATATATTATTGTTGTAATTTTTTTTTCTCTTGTAATTTCTTTTTTTTTTTTTTTTTTTTT
>NTHP01000170.1:543434-576468 GCA_003416845.1 Oplegnathus fasciatus | reverse complement strand
TACTATATCGATATTGTTGATGTTACAATTGTTGTTGCTGTAGTTGGCACTGATCTCAGTTTAGGCAGTATTTTGAGATAGAACATGTTCAATGTTTACTACCTGTTTGTTGATTCCCGGAGAGATGAGGAATTTGCTTTTTGTTTTTTTTTTGGTGTAATAGAAGAAAAGATGAAATTCTCACTAAATTCAGTAAACTAAATGAGTAATTAACCGTGTAAAAGGTAGAAAACGTCTAAACACCCTCACGTGATTGTGGCAGTCTCGTTGCCCGAGCTAATTTCTAATCTCTTGTTGTTGTTGTTCACCCCTGCAGTGAAAATGAATGTACCACGAGCCACCCACATCTCTCAGAGTACATATCCATAACATGTTAAGTGGCGATATGCAGTGTATAGAGTTAATCTTGCTTGATGTCCTCTAAGTTACAAGTTGAACAAGGCCTTGGCCAAATACTGTGAGAAATGCATTCATAAGAAGATCCATCCGCAAAAACAGTTGAGACAAAAATAATAAAAGAGAAAAACAGCTAAGGAAGAGGAAGTACGGAGAAAAGGGAAGTGGCATTTTTAGAGTATTTGTACACTGCCTGTGTGACTACTATAGTCAGTCCCAGTGCATTTATCGAAACCTCTCTTTGCACTTTATATGTCGTTTCACCTTTATTGTAGTATTTGTTTTTATTGCTGCAAGGTATTGCAGTTACAACACATTTCAGGAGGAAATATTTTTAGCTTCTAACTTTTTGATATTGTCAACTTTGATATACAGTATCTAGTTGTCTCCTTGCTAAGACAATGATAAAAATAGAGTAGAAATCAAATATTCTGATTCATAATTGTTAGTAGGATCTGTGAGAACATCACTCAAAAAGTAAAAAACATTACTTTTTTCTAAACGTCCCAACAGCTCTCTTCATTGTGCTCATTTCAGTAGCAGAACTACCACTGGATTCTAGTTTCTAATGTTCAGTTTAGGCATTTGTATTGTAGAATTTGAATTGTTTGTAAATCACATATGCCTTTTTGTAACAATTTTATACTGTACATCATATGAACACCATCACTGATTCATTTTACTGAAAACTCAGCAATTTGTTTTATAAATATGGATTACATTGTGAGCCTGGATTACATTTTTTCTGTGTGCAATATTCGTCGAAGCAATGGCATTCTCTGCTTGTTCAAAATGCACCGTCAAATTCAAAGTAATGTTCAATAATGCAACAACTTGCACAGTGAAATACAAAATCGGAAGGCATTGTTATCCTGAAGCATGTGCAGGAGCCACCACAGTACCGTGCTGCTTTGTCCGTAAAAGAAAAAAATCTTGTGCTACTTGGAAATTCAAGTGTACCAAAGTCTTTTTGTCTCACAGTTGTCCCCTTCTAGATGCACATTGCATCATTTCTATATAGATTACAAATAAACATCTTTTTCTTTGGATTTTTTTGTGTTCTTCTGTTCTTTTATCCTATTATTATGAACGTCTCTGAAGTATTTATACTTCATCAATCCTGCAAATTGGAGAAATGTACAGTACATCTGTACATCTGGCACTAATATACAGTTTATACAGTATATATTACAATTAACGTTTGGGATATTTCATTTTTGAGGCAGAAATATTTAATAAATGACAGGATTGACAAGTTAGAAACTTTATAGAAGTCAAGTTAAGTCAAGTCAATTTTATTTATATAGCCCAATATTACAAATAACAATTTGCCTCAAAGGGCTTTACAATCTGTACAGCATACGACACCGTCTGTCCTTAAAACCTCAAATCAAATAAGAATAAGAAAAAAATGTAATACAGCCCTTGATCGACAGTGTAATTTTGTTGTATGAGGCAACTACTAATAAAATACTCACCGGTTCCTACTGGTACTTAACTGTAGGTGCAGTGGAAGAAAACAAGACTATGGGGAACAAGGGAGTAACAATTTGGCATTCTAGAGGAAGCAGCTACATTGTAGGCAAACAACATTAGCTGGTTGGTTAGAGTTTAACCTGTTAAGTCCCCTATACGTATGTTGCTGTTCACCCAAAAATAATTATTCCATAATAATAATAATTATTTATTTTATATTTCATGTTTTTCATTAACCCCTGCATCTGAGTTTTGAGAGATTCCCAATGCTCCCTTTGTTACCTTACTGTACCCCTGTAGTTTTGGTAGCATATTGTCTCTATGAAATATGTTATGCCGCAGAATATTTCAGTTTTGTTTCCCAATTCTGTACCCTGTAGGTTTCCAGGATTTATAAAACTAATTAGTATTCTGCTTTTCTCACCCAATTACTCTCTTGTTCAGTATAGTCTTGTGTCCTTCCACTGTACCTACATTTAGTCACCAGTAGGAACCAGTAAGTATCTGATTCATACAACAAAATCACACTGTAAATCATGGGCTGTAACATAAAGTGAAACGTTTCATTCTAACCATAATAATCATGACTGCATATTGAAAGAGCTGTTTGCTAAAAGGAGATGTAGAATCACACGAATGATTTACAGGCTGAATTTCAGCACAATATCATCTTATCTGTGACACGAGTGACACTAAACTGGATATCACTGCAGTTCTAAACTTTCAAGATGACTTAACTACAAGTACCCAGTAGTGTGTGTGCAGCCTCTAGTATCTGGTTTAGAGAAAGCTGTTGCATATGACTTAACCCACTAATCAAACACTAGTTTTGCATTGTTTCCATGAGACTTGGACTATGAAGAGTAAATCTGATCATGTAACTGCTCCCCCCTTCCAACCTTCATCGATACTGTCTAGTTTGAGTAAGTGCTACTTTACAGATCACAATACATTTTTATTTCACCCCTGAAATAGCTATCTATATTCATTTGAGCCAATAATACTAATGCCACCCCGACTCCCACCTCTCCCCACTCCCTGTGACGTCTCATTGACACTTGTCCTAAATCTTTCAGGGTGTCCGTTCTGCCATCAATCTAACGCCCCCCAGCAGGTGGGACCTGCATTGACATCTCACCCATAAAGATGGGACTGGCTTATTTGGGCATGTCTCTGGTGTCCCCACTGTCCGTCCTAAACCCTTGACTCACTGAACCCCCTTTAATTTTTTTCATGGATGATCAACATAACTGCCTGGGTGCAGGAGGACGCAAGGGATCCAAATGCTTCATGGAAATGGGACAGCACTTTGTGAAATCACGTTGCCCGGGCCTGCAGATGCAGTTTTGTGAGGAGTCAAGTGAGAGGCTCATATTCGACATGTGGATTAGTTATTGAATGATCATATTCATGCCTTCATAGAACAAATAAGACTCCCTGCTCTTTTAAAGGATTTTGTATTTAAACACCTGTACAGTGAAGTACAAAGAAACATTGTTTGAATGTTGTGAACTGTGTGTAATTCCCTCAATGAAAGTCCACTAGCATAAAAGGCTCAAAAGAGAGAGCTGGAATTGACAAGTGCTTGTCAATTTCACTGAGTCCTTTCAGATTTATTGCCTCAAAACCTAAGAATCCATGAGGGTGGGCAACTAGACTTTGGGTCCATTCATTGAGGTGGTTGGTCGACACCATCAACCACACTGGAAACTGTGTCCCAAATCCATACTACATAGTGATTCAAAGGTAAGTATGTCGTGTGTTCACACTAGAAAAGTGACAAAATAAAGTATACTCAAAGCAGACAGAATGCATTTTGAGTGTGCTGTTGATTGACACTTTCCTCCCACAATGCACTGCACAAAGGAAATGGAGGAGCTGCTCACACCTGGAAAAATATAACTCAGTTGTGGGCGATGGTCCAAAAAGATCCAAAACAATCTTGGAAAACAAAAGTAAAAGTATTAAATCTTAGGAAAAATATGTCTCTTCTCCAGTGTCACACACATTGTATCATTTCCTGTGATAATCACAATGACGATGCTAACATGCTGATGTTATGTTGATATATATAATGTTTACCATGTTCACCAACGTAGGTTAGCACGTTAGCATGCTAACATTTCTTAATTAGCACTAAACACAGGGTACAGCTGAGGCTAATGGGAATGTCATCAGTTGTGCAGATATTTGGTCACAAACCAAAGTACTGGACATATTTAATTGTTGTCAGGTGATCACCAAAGTTGTTACAATTCATCTTGAGTGAAACATGAATGTCTCAATCAAATTTCATGGCAATAGTTGTTGAGATATTTCACTCTGGATCAAATTGGATCAACCAACAGCCATAAAATCTCCAACAAAAACGTTGTGTTACACCTTAGTGGTGACAGCTTTTTGGGTCAGAGTGTGTAATCTAGCACCACCCAACACCACCCTGTTGAGAAACCAGGGCCAAATCAACTATGGTTTCATAACTTTATTCTCATAAAAAGAAATACATTTCTTAGTTTATAATAAATTAAATAACAAAAATAAAATAATATCCAATAAATCTTTCAAGTTCCTTTGAAACGATTCCTGACATATTCAGGGAGGATGTGGAAATAAACCAAAAACATGTGCAGCCACATTCAGTATCACAGCTTACATGAAGATACTATACTGTATGTGCATGTACTGTAAATAAAAATAAAGCACTGCATACCATGATACATTATACAGTAAAATAAAAAGGTACAATACTGTAAATTAATATAAAACCTTAAAAATAGGCCTCCGTATACAACATGACATTTAATACAAGACATGAGTCTGAAATCAGATTGAAAAAAGTTACCGTCCCAAGGATTAATCAGTCTCTAAGGCTGCTCTAAACGGGCCAGCGTAACTATCTCACAACATCTTCACATCAGCCAATACATGAAATTAAATTCTTATTTCCAGAGAGGCAGCTGGATCAGCAGGCCAGATGTTTTTTACATAAAAGCTTTATAAAAACACAATGTCATGATTAAAAATACAGGAGCACTCTCACAAAGATCCTGTTGGAGCAAACAGAGATTACTCCAATTTGTTTCATTATAAGGAGGCGCGACTTGCTGAGGACAAACCCTATGCATGCTTAACATGCTTAAAGATACTGGTAGGAAAAACAGCTACTGCAAGAGAGGCATAAAACCGATGATCAATCCAGTCAGATGTGGAGTGAAAACAAGAAAAATCATTCATCACTGAAAAATTGAAAGGCATTTTCATCCTCCGTTTTGGGAAAGGATGTGATTCACTTAAGGAAGCATCAGTGATGGACTGCAAACCATAAGTCATTCTGGTGCAGTGTCACATACAGAGATTCACACAGTGAAACGTGAAAAAAGTGAAAGTGAGATCTGAACTAATAGATCGTAAACAGAGAAATGTGCAAATGCTTTGTTAGAAAGAAACGTGTGCAGAATGTGAAACTGAGAACATCATCTTTTGTAAATGTGTTGCAGAGTCATCAAAATCCCAAATGCAATATTATCTGGAGTGTCTCTGGAACCATTCAGAATCCATTAATCCATCAAAGGACGCGTCCACTTTAACACAGAAAGGTTAGAGTGACTTCACAAGCATTCCTGGTATTATTATAGATATAAGGGGCTTTAAAATATAGTTAATGATACTTGGCAAGTAGCAGAGAGAGCGTTCTGTCTATTTGGAGGCACTGTCCCTTCTCTGGGGCAGGCAGTGTGGAGGAGAGACTGGAAACGAGGGCAGCGAGCCAAGTCTTGGCTGAAATAACTCAAATAAGCACAATGTGCCATGAACCTTGAGTCCATTAACACCCTGTGTGTCAGTGTGTGTGTGTGTGTGTGTGTGTTTTATATGCATGTAAAGCATCGCATGTGTGTGTACAAGAAAAAGAAAGACAATCGGGTAAATGTTCTTTCAGTGGTGACGTGAAGCTCATTAAAGCAAAAGATAGTGAGTGTATGCAGTGTGTGTGTGCAGCATTTGACTCTCTCCAGAGCTGAGGCGTGTGTGCTGACATCCTGGCTCAGTCAGGAGCTATGACTCCCCTGTTATATAACCATGCATGTGGCTTTGCCTCTGGAGAGGAAAGGGGTGGTGGGAGGAGGGGAGAGGTGGGGGGGGGTCCGCCCTGAAGCCAGAGCCTCCTCTGAACTGCATCATGTGAACACAGTGACTAAAACCAGCAATAGTGAACACATGCACTTGTAACTCGAGTGAGAGATGCTTTCAGGCGGTGAGAGTGGCTGTTTGTGTTTGCGCATGTGAGAGGAACACGAGTGTGAGGGTCTGTCTGAGAGGTACAATGTGACAAACTTAACCGTGTGTGATGTGTGTGTGCTACAGTGTTTCAAAAGCTAGTGTCCGTCTTTGTGGTCACAGGGCGATGCTGTTGGTCCTGCGCTCGGGAAAGCAGAACAGCGGGTTTGAGGGGTCGTCACAGTTGTCGGGCAGCCCGGTGTCTGCTGCTGCCAGTGGATTCCTGCTAATGACCAAGTCCAGGCTGTCTCCTGCCTCTATAATTAGGGGCACAGTTAGACAACAGTCCAAGTCCCTGGTCCTGACCCGGTTCACCTGGAAGATCAGAGTCAATGAAATCATTCAACATGCTACTACATTCACATTTCTTTAAAGGGATAGTTTAACTTTGTGATAAATTTGCTTATTTGTTTTATTGGTGATACTTTCATTTCATTTTATTTTTTAGCATGAAAACAATGAAACATCTGTTGTTGCAGGCCTGACTCAGTCTTTATGCTAAGCTAACTGTCTCCAGGCTGTAGCTTCACATTTAACAGAGAGACAAAGACTGGTTTCAATATTCTTATCTAAATCTCGGCAAGACATTTCCCCAAAATCTTGAGTTTCTTTAAACATAAGCAGTACCTGAAGAATGCGGTCGAAAGGTTTTAACCCCGCCAGGTCAGCGGGACCGTCCGGGCGGATCATGTTGACATAGACCCCTTTCTCCAGGAGCCCATCAGATACACTGAAACCAAAGTCATGGCTCTCAAGGTCCTTCCTTATAGTCACCTGCAAACACAGGGAGACATTAGAGTTACACAGAGAAAGCACAGCACATATTTATAATATATCCTGAGGCTTTTACGCATGAGCTTTGACAGTTTGTAAAAGTGTACTACAGCAATTCAGTATTGCACTTTCATAAAGTTGGGAGACTTGTGAGAGACAGGTTTAAAAAAGGATCGTCAAATAGTCAATATAGCAGAGGGCTAGATATTCTGACTTTTAGTCCATAGTTTGAGTAAAAGTCAAAAAATATTGGATCCTAGTAATAATTCAACTCAGTAGCATCTTTCATTAGATTGCGCTGAGTTTCTAAACAGGCTTTACGTTAAAACTTTAAAATGTCCAGGACCAAGCGAAGATAACTCTTATTATTATTAGATTATTTTGTCAGACTTGACAAAGCTCCCTCCAGAGTCTCAGAGAACAGTATACAACATTACACATTAAGCAGCTTTTTTCACAGGCTGAGTAAGAAGGATTTTTTATTGTGGTGATGATTTCCTTTAACAGCCAGTTCAGGCATTTAAAATGAAAAAGAAAACAGCGCAAGATGAGAAGATGGATATCACACTCACATCTGTCCGTTAAATATGAGGCTGGAGCCAGGAGACAGTTAGCTTAGCTTAGCATAAAAACTGGAAACGGGAAGAAACGGAAAGCCTGGCTTTGTCCAAAGATAACAAAATTTGACTACCACCACCTCTAAAGCTCACTAATTAGCATGTTGCATCTTGTTTTTTTTCTCATCTGCAGTGACTTCCTAGAGCGGATGCTGGCAGATATGAGAGTGGTGCTGATCTTATTATCTAACTCTCAAAAAGAATGTGAATGAACTGTTCATTTAATTCTGCGGAGAGATGAAAACACAATGATAATCAAACAATGAAATATAAGGTGTACCAGGTATTGTACCATCTTGCAAACCTTTACATAATTTAAATTTAACTTTATTGTCCTTGCACAGAGTACTTAGACAATGCAGTGTAGCATCTAACCAGAAGTGCAGAGTAATGTACATACAGTATGTACAGTGGGTAATATATAGGATTAACAGTAAGGGGTAGGTACATCACAATTGTAGTAACTGTTGCACAGCTATTGTGTGTCACAGCACAGTGCAGGTGTCTTTTATTGTGTCGACTGTCCACCTTCTGTATATACTAAACAGTTAAAGTTTTCACAGCCACATGCCTCTTGTGTCATTTGTTTCTCTTTGGATTTAGACCTACACTATAACAAGGTCAGCAGGTTTAACCATAACAAGAAACAGCTTTAATGTGGGACTTGAGATGACTTTCCATGATATCATGTCAGATGTGTCAACTCAAAACATTTCTAATTTCCACACCGCAGGACTGTGATGCGCTCTGTTATCATCGGCCACAGTTTCAGCCAAGTCAGTCAAATGCAGCACGGTGAGATGCGCAGTCAACACCAAACAAGTACACAGGCACAGGCTGCGGTCACAGCATGTGCAGCTGCCAAGGTAGTGTATAATGAGTGTTTTTGTCATACACACACTGCAAGTCCTGACTGGCCAGGTGTCCACTGGGTCCAGTTACACCGTACCGACAGGCCCAGTGAGTGAAGTAAAGGAGGCACGCAGGTATAAACTTCATAATGGGCAGATTCCCTCAGGACACTGTTGTTTATACCATGTTCATCAAGCTGTGAGCACAGCTGACGGATCAATCAATGATCACATCTTAACATAAATGTTTCAGTAACGCTTTACATTATGTGGTATCAATAAAATACTTATTGGGTAATTATATGCTTGTATAAGCGAAAGAGGTTAGATAGTAATGGAGTAAAAACTTTGTGTTTAAGAGGCAGGTATTTTTTAAATTACTGAGTAATAATTACAGGGGGCAGTAATATTGTTACCAGGTAAAAATGAAGAGAAATGGGATTTGCTTTGGTAAATTATAAGATAAAAAGTTTTTTAAATGAGTACTTTTATAGTTTTTGAATAGTGTTTTTTTACATTATTATTGTTGCTGGGGATCAAAACATTAGGCTATTTGTATGTTTCTAAAATGATGATAAAATACTGGGGAACAGTGATGTAGTTTGGGGATCCAGTGTAGGATCTTTCATGGCACAGCTACTGTAAAAGGACATATAGGTTAAGTCTGTTGGTCCCTGTCTGTACCCTGTAATTTAAAAAGTACTTAGAAGATGCAAATTTGTTACTCCCTTGTTCCCTGAGCTATTTCCTTTGCAGTGGTGGAATGTCACCAAGTACATTCACTCAAGTACTGAACTTATGTACAGATGTAATTTTACTTAAGTCATTTCTTTTCATGCCACTTTCTACTTCAACTCCACTACATCTCAGAGGGAAATATTGTGCTTTTTACTCCACTACATTTATCTGACAGCTTTAGTTACTTTACAAGTTAAGATTTTTGCTCACAAAACTTATGAAGAGCTTATAAAATATGATATATACCCCAAAGTATAAGTAGAGCTGAAATGATTAATCGATGAATCAATTAGTGGAGTGACAGAAAATTAATTGACAGTTATTTTAATAAGTTTAAGTCGTTTTTCATGTAATAACATTTCATAGTTCCAGCTTCTCAAATGTGCGGATTTTCTGCTTTTCCTTTTAATTATTTTTAATAAGTTCATACAGGGGCCATTTTTCTGCATTGAGTACTTTTAATACATTAAGTACATTTTCCTGATTATACATTTTCAGTGCAGGACTTTTACTTGTAACAGTATTTTTGCAGTGTGGTATTAGTACTTTTACTTCAGTAAAAGATCTGAATACTTCCTCCACCACTGTCCCTTGTACCCACCTGTGGGTACCAAGTAAGGTCTTGGTACCACTCATGTGTGGTAAATATTTGTACTGTAATTTGTGGGCTGTAATTTAAAGTGTTACCATTGTTTCCTATATGTGCATTTTTATTTGTTTTCAAACAAATTATTCTAATGTGAATTTTTTACTCCCTAACAGAACTACCTTGTGCAGTGCCAGGGTGGTAGGGGACAAAATGTCAGAGGGGTCCCCTTTCCCCCGAGATGGTACGTCTCTGGCTCCGGTCGACATGTTGGGGTTGCTTTTGTTCTTAGACTCGCCATGGATTCCCTCCCTCTTAATGGGACTAATTTCAGACTGAAACATTGAGTCTTCGTTGGTCTTGGTCTCCTCTAGGTACAGACTGAGAGCGCTACCTGTCATGGATGCCTGAAAGACAATCATGAAGGGATTATTAGAGCATTATGTATTAGATAAAGAAAAAACAAGACTTCCATTTGGGCAAGCAAAAACACACAAACACATAACCTCTCATGAAGTGTACACAGAGAGCCTTCCTGGGTCAGTGTGGCAGCAGGTGCCCGGCCTGTCAGATTTAATAACAGATTACACACTCCGGCGATTATCATAATGCTTCATCTGGCATGGTCATTTAGGCCGACACCACTCTATGAATACATGAGTAGGACAAAGCAGATGGAGGAGAGGAGACAGGAGCAGGGTGTGAATGACGACCGGGCCTACCTCCAGCTCCCTGAGAATCTCTGACTGGCCGCAGGTCTCGAGGTCCTGCAGAGCCTGGGACCAGAAGCTGTCCTCCTGGTTCAGGGTGCCATGGCAACGAGGGGGGCTGACGAATCTATGACAACGCAGGAACCAGAACATGAGAGCAGCCCTGCGGGTCTCGAGGCCGGTGCAGCATGGGAAATGCAGTTTTTGGGCCGCGTGCTGGAGAATCCCCTTTGAAAATCTCTCAGGACCACATTGAGGGTTTATTGTAAATTCTCTCACTTGTGGTGGTTCAAACGCTGAGGAGTCCGCTAGATTAGACAAAGCCTTTTTAAAAGAGTTCAATCTTACAAAAGTCACCAAAAAAAAGCAGAAAATTGAAAGCATGTGACACAAAAGTTCAGGGGAAAAAAAGAAGTCAAGTGTGAAGAGACACATAAGGCTGATGTATCCTTGGGCGCTTTAGGTGCATTCTGAGGAAACGTGTTTTTTTTGGTGTGGACAAGGGGCGACAGAAAAAGATGTATCTATGTGAAACACCAAAGAGCTCGTGGGCAGTTAGTAAAGCAGATGAGAGAGAGAATACCTGAGAAAGAAGAGAAAAGGACAGTTTGGAAAAGCACAAAACATGAAAGCATACAGTACAACACAAAATGAAGAGAAAACAATTCAGACAGTGCAGTTTGTCGTTTGGCAATGAACCCAGAGAGGCGGGAAAGAAAATCACAGAAGCTTTTATTTATACACAGTGGTGGAAAAAGTACTCAGATAATTTACTTAAGTAAAAGTACCAATACAACAACGTAAAAATACCCCATTACAAGTCCTGTAATCAAAAAGTAAAAGTACAGAAGTATTATCAGCTAAATACACTTAAAAGTATCAAAAGTAAAAGAACTTTTTCTGCCAAAAAATGACCCCTGTGACTGATATATTATTATACATGACATCATTAGATTGGTAATACTCATGCAACAATGTGTAAAACACATTTTATTGTTGTAGCTGCTCGAGGTGGAGATTAGTCCACAGATTTCTAATCTTGGGGTCGGGCCCCTCCAAAGGGTCACAAGATAATCCTGAGGGGTTGTGAGATGATTAATGGGGGAGGAAAGAAGAAAAAACAAAGTTCTGCTACACAAATCTGTGTTCAGTTTTTTGGACTTTTCTCTAACATTTGCTGTTTTGTGAAATTTTGGATAATTGTACCTTTTTCGGCCTTGAAGAATTAATTAAATGAAGCAACGTGAGAAGTTTGGAGGAGGAATTTCTCTTTGCCAACAAATTATAGACCTCTGAAACATGACAACAGGCCCAACTAGGCCCTGCTGTTTTGTCAGGGGTCACAAACCAAGAAGGCTGGGAACTACTGGTTTAGTCTCAACAATATGTCGTGTTTTATATGCTTAAAGTAACTGTCAAATATATGTAGTGGAGTAAAAATTACAATATTCCCTCTGTGATGTAGTGGCACCTCAAAAATTACTTAGGTAGAGTCAGGTTGAATAAATGTACTTAGTAACTTTCCACCACTGCTTGTAGACAAAATGATTTAAATTAAATATGCCCTTTACTGTGAAATCAAAAACACTTAAAGCTGCACTGACATGAAACAAGATGTTGACAGGAAGGAAACTGCAGGCGTGTGCTCTTACCCGGGTATCTTGTCCCACTCATCCTCAGTGAATCTCCCATCGTACAGTGCTTGGTGGTGGACTAGGCCTGCAGAGCTGGAACTGGTTTGGCTCCTGTGCTTTGTACGCCGCCACTCATTTGGATTGAGCAATATATCAGATGCTTTGTGAAGATATGTCCCTGGAAAAAAACCCACAAGAAACGCCACTGACCTCATTAGATGCAAGAAAGGAAATGGGTGATTTTTAGACAGAAAAGACCTCACCTTGGCTGCCATAGCCTGCGTCAAACCCTGAGCTGTCCCAGGAGCTCATTGCAGAGTCTATACTGGGCACAGTGGCAGAGTAGACCTCCGAGTGTTTACTGGTCTTCTGGAAGTCGGTCAGTTCATCCTCTATGTCACTTAAAAACCCAGCTTCTCTGTCCGGAAGCTGCCGGCCATCAGACTCTGGGAATGAACAGTGAGTCAAAACAGCAATAAACAAGGAAGAAATGCACTTCCTGTCATTTTCATAACTCTCTTTCACTGCCTTTAAGCCTCAGAAAAAAATAAATCAATGCACTTTTTTTTAAAGCATACTAAAACTCACTTGTTTTCTTTATTTTACAACCTTACTTTGTTGTGGTTTGCACACTCTGTTCCTTTGTTTTTATATGTTTATTTTCTCCATCTCTTTTTCTCCCTCTCTCTCTTTTCCTTCTCCTGTGCTGCATAAATAAAGTTTGCTTTAGAGGAGAACAACGTATGATCAGCGAAGGAAGAAGGGAATGTATAACTGAACATCGTTGTGTTGGTTACGTTCCCGTTATTATGAATCCATCTTGTTTGTTTTGTGACTTCTCCATTTTATTTACTTTTTTTCTTCTTTTGCCCTTTTTAAAATAAATTTGCATGTTTTTGTCTCACTTCTGCAACTGTATTTGTAAGATTATTTGTGCAAATCACCATGAGTAATTAAAAAGAAATAAATAACAAGTTAAGAAAAAACAAACAAACATACGGTCAGCTTGCTTTTTGATCTTGAGGGTGACGGACTCCCCGGCCATCTGCAAGAGATGGATGGCCTCGCTCAGTGGCTTTCCTTTCAGACTGACCCCATTGATGGCCAGGACTCTGTCCCCTATATGGATGGCCCCGGTCCTGCAGGGTTAGGAGAGCAGAGGAGACAGAGATACCAGAGTATACCAGACACTACCGACAGGCGGGCCGGGAAAGCTGTCAGGCTGCCAGAGCGCTGACTGAGACGGAGACAAAGAGGCTTCTTGTTACAGAAAAAAGACGAGACAGCCATTGTTTACTGTCTTGTTTATTTTAGAAAAAGAAAGGTCTTCAAAGGGGGCCACTACAGATTTGACTAACCTCAGCCTAACACAAGTGTCACCATCTTCTCAAATAACTATTGTGACCCCTGACCTGTCAATCCCCACCTCTCCCCCTCAATCTCCTCTCACCTCTCTGCCAGGCCTTTCTTGGTGAGGCCAGAAATGACAATGGGGTCAAAGGGCTCCTCTGTGCCAGAAATGGTGATGCCCAGTGGTCCGTTATATCTCTTCAGCTCAACCGTGTAGATTATAGAGCCTGACATCTCCAACTCATCTACAGCACATAGGGGAAACAGCAGATAACATGCATAAGACTCAAGCTTATATAGATGTTATAAACCCTGTGAAGATGGAACACTTTCATGATAAAATATGTACAAATAATTTTGTTCTCACTGTACTGCTTTTGAATATTGTATGGCTTATATACAATGTTGAATATGTCAACTTGGGCTCTGGGAACCTGTGACAGACATTTGTTGCTATTGTCTGACAGTTATATGGACCAAATAAGTAATCGATTATTCGAGAAAAAAAAAAAATCAATAAAAGCAAGTAACTGTTGCTTGCAACCCCACTCCAGTGGTTCCCGACCTAGGGGTCAGGCCCCCCTCCAAAGGGTCACAAGCTAATCTGAGGTGTCGTGAGATGATTAATGAGGTTGGAAAGAAGAAAAAACAAAGTTTAACTATACAACTTTGAGTTCATTTTTTGAGCTTTTTTGTGAACAACTGGATAATTCTACTTCTTTAGGCCTTGAACAGTTATTTAAATGAAACCATTGGAGAAGTTTAAAGGGGAAATCAGTCTTTATAGACATTTAAAATGTTGTCAAGTGGCCTCAGCTATGTAGATACTGGTTTAAGGGTTAGTATTTTAAAAGCTTGTCAAATTTTTTTAATAAAATCTTAATCTGAAGAGTAACTAGAAACTTCAGCTGTCAAATAATTGTAGTTTCCTACAATATTTCCTTTGAAATGTGGTGGAGTTGAAGCACAAAGTGTCTCAAGTTAAGTACAAATACCTCAAAATTGCACTTCAGTACAGTACTTGAGTAAATGTACTTGGTTACTTTCTACACAGGATGTCTGTTTGGTGTTTTAAGGGACTGATGTACCGATGTTGTCCTCGTCTTTCTGGATTCGGAGTTTGACCATGTCCTCGGCCTGCTGCAGGACGTGCATGGCGTCCTCCATGGTGCAGTTCTCCAGACGCACGCTGTCGATGGCCAGCAGCCTGTCTCCGGGCTCCAGAGTGCCTGTTCTACCGGACACGACAGCGAGAGGATCACAACTATTAACTGGGGCCGAGGGAGCTGCTCCTCCTGACTCAATACGAGAATCCTATTAGCCTGGTGTCTCAGTGGGATCCTTGGGGGTGACCGTAACCTCACCCTCAACCTAATCAACACTGAGCCCTTCTGAAATGTAGCTGCTCTGCCCTACTGATCTAGTTTTGATAGCTCAATCCAATTAGGCTTGTATTACACAGTGGATTCACAAAACAATTTTATTTTGTTCATGAATAATCCCACATAAGTCTAGAAAACCTAGTTCACCCTGAACTGTGAAGTGTTGAGAAACGATGTCTCCCTAATGTGACCTCCTCCAGAGCTGAAAGCCACAGACCGTTTTTGTATTTACAAAATAATCTACACAACTTATACTGCTGTGAGAGCAATAAAATGTTGAGCAGTAATATTATTATCTCCGTGTGATGATGGGACATACCTGTGTGCTATGCTTCCTTTTCTGATGTCAGAGATGATGAGGGGCTTGCCAGGTTTCTTACTTGCTGGTAAAACAAAAGAAAAAAGAACGTGTTTTTATTTTGTGATATATAATATGAGGATAAAACCATGTTAACTGTAACTCTAAACATTTCAAATCACTCAACTTCCTTTTCTTTTTGCTGCACTAATCATACTCTGCTTCCTGTTTTTTCAGAGATAGTTAGAGCAGAAAGGGTAATGATGAGTGCTGTTACAGGCCAGTATTATTCAGAGGTAATGAGGTATGTGCCCTCATGGTTGTGCGAGTTTTATGGATCACAGAACATTGATTCAAAGGAGATTCACAGTGTGTGGGGGTCTGTGGAGCATTATTGAGCAACACTGCCCCCTGCTGTGCATCTGGTTGCTAACAAAACTCACCGCTGATGGTGATGCCCAGCTCCACTCCTCTCCTCTTGGGTAGTTTAACGTGGAAGGTGCCACTGCTGGGAACCACCGACTCTAAATGGGATTTAAAGTGAAAGTAAATGTAAGTAGGAAGGCGCAAATATATACGAGATCTCACAATATTATAGCGATATTTCTTTACAATACGATACCTGCAACATCAAACTCAATCTCCACAGTGACCTTATTGGACAGAGCCGAGTCTCTGAGCAGCTGGTGGGCTTCCTCCAAAGTGCCATCCTCAGTCAGGATCCCATTAATGGACAACAGTCTGTCCCCAACCTGCAGCAGCCCACACCTTCACACAGAAAAAACACACAAAAAATAGCCTTACAGTGGAAATAAAGTTTTTTTCCCCACAACTGTTGATATATTAATAAAAACAAGAAATATAAATGTTTAGAAGAAATGTAATTGAGTGTAACAGGATGATAAAGAAATAAAATGGATCACACTTCAACTAGGGCTGCAACTAATGATTATTGTAATTACTGAGTAATACTGTATGTCGATTTCCCCCCCAATCGATCCGTTAATTGTTGTCAGAAAAAAGTGAAAAATGACCATCACACAGGTAATGTCTTCAAATTACTTAGTTAGTTAGTTGAGCTTTTTCTATTCAGGAGGTCTCAAATTACAAACACGGACTCAGTTGCCAGTTAACTTAACTAAAACTAAGGCACTAATGCAACAGTCCTGCAATTAATCCTCCCTTCATGAAGACTTTAATGTTCAGTTTTTGTTGAAACTGTTTTAGAGACGTGTTGATTCAACTGTGTGATCATTTTGGAGGCTGTGGTTTTGTGGTGCTATTGAATTGTACTGCATTAAACAGAGAGCTGTTTCTGTTATTTAGTCCACCCTCACTGACATAAATGGGGTGGACAAAATAAAATAAAAACCTGTCGCTATAAAGAAACTGCAGTCACACAAATCAGTCATGACACACACACTCACATACTAATCAAAATAGTTACAAATGCTATCAAAGACATCAACAAGAAGAAAGTCCGTCAGAGGAATGAGTGTCAAACTTTCAGAAACTAGTCTTCTCTAGCTTGCTTGTTCGCTTGTTTTGTCAAACCAACACCAAAACCCAAATATATTGAATTAAAAATGATATAAAAACACATCAACTTCTCAAATTTGTGGATTAACTTTCTGTGGATTAATCGATTAATCCACTAATGGCCACATTATTATATGCCCACACTAGTATCAGAGAGGCTTTGGATTCCTGCTTTCAGTGAAATGATGAGTGACACATTGAGCCTGCGTGACACCACATGTCACGTAGGCTGAATGTTTAAAATGTCATCTATAAAATGATATGGCCTCTAGGCTTGACATAAACACACTGACCTTACTTGAACTTGGAAAATCACCTCAGCAAGCAAGCACACATACAGAAAAAAAAAAANNAAAAAAGAAAAAAAAAAGACACATATCACACATTTAATCAGACCCCTAATTGCAAGGGCAAACACTGAAGCACTGTCAACAGATATTAATTCACTAACCACCGCTGCTCATTAACCTTGTGTGGAGGCTGAGACACCAACATCACAGTCTGATGCTGTACTTGAGTCACTCCTGTCCAACTGCTGCTGGACTAATCGTGTTACCAGACCCGGGGGAGACGGCCCTTCACCGCCGGCACAGACACCATCATTAATCTTGCAAGACAAGGACGGATACAACACACGGGCCTGGTCGGAGCTGTGTGTTAATTAGACTGCAACATGTAGTCTTGATCAATACTACACACCAATGTAGGGGGCTTTTCCTCATTAAAAAACACAGAACAATGGCTGCATCAATGCCTCGTGGATAATTGTGTGATAAATCTACAACTGGAGATGACTGCTCTTTTACATTAGTCAGAGACACACTCAAGTCTAAAGTAATTGTCATAAATTGCTGAGAACATCTGTTGACCTCATGACATTTTGACCTCCCTCGCTAAGGAAATAAACCATTATCACACCAAGGGTTGACAAGCACTAAAGCTTTTTGGCTTGTGACCCCTTAAAACGAAGCAGTATCTACTTGCGACCCATTTTTAGCAGTTTTATATGTCTACCAGTTGTGACCAGTACCTTGTTTTATTTGAATAATCTTTAAAGACGAAGAAAAACAAGACCAAGACTCTACAGCCATGCTAGCACCTCTGTAAGGCTACACTCAGCTAAATGCTAACTTCAGCATGCTAACATGCTCACTGTGACAATGCTAACACGGTGACATTTAGCAGGCATGAGGTTTACCACCTTCATCATTTTAGTTAAGCATGTTAACATTTGCTAATTAGCGCTAAAAAACAAAATACAGCTGAGGCTGATGGGAATGTCATTAGTTTCGAGGGTATTTGGTCATAAATCAAATCATCGGACAATTTAAAGTTTTATTACAATTTATCCTGATGGGGACATGAATTTGTGAACCAAATTTCATGACAATCCATCCAATAGCTGTTGAGACATTTCACTCAAAACCAGAAATTTCATCCTCATGGTGGCGCTAGAGGAAAAGTCAAGGGATCACTTTAAGTCATTAGGATTCATCCTCTGGGTCACATGTACAAAATGTTACGGCAATTCATCCAATAGTTATTGATCAGTCTGGACCAAAGTGGTGGACCAACCGATGGACAGACAGACATTGCCATCCCTTGAGCCACGCTGCTAACGTTGTGAATAAAAAGTAGAGGTTAGATTAAAGTCTGAAAAATAAGCATAACTTTGCTTAGCAGACATTATGTCTCTTCTGCTTTTCATCATCTTGTGACCCCTCAAATTTATCTTGTGACCGCTCCTGTAGGTCGAGACCCCCAATTTGAGAACCATCGCATTAGACAAATGCAGCTCTAATGTGCCTGCCTTTAGTTGAAATACTCATTGAGACAACAGGCTAAAATTAGCCTTTTTTTCACATGTGGCTGAATGATTAGCACTGGGGCTGTCTAGTTCAAGGTGACTGCCTTTATGATATTTGTTTACTCGTTAGGTGTCTCAGCGCGTTACCTCTCAGCTGGGCTGTCGGGCTCAATAAAGCGGATGACTGGGGGAGCGGACAGGGTTTCTGTGGCAAAGACACCCCCCTGCAGCTGGATCCCAAAACCTGTGAGCGGATCCCCCCTCAGGACGACCTCGCTTGTTTCCACATGAAAAACCTGCCCCCCTGGGCCGACAGAACTGGACGCCAGAGATACTGAGGGATGGGAAGGGAGGAAGGGAGGGGACACATCAGAGAGAGATATTAGTGGAGACATGGCAGATAAATGGAGCAAGAGAGGGATTGTGGGAGACAAAAAAATGGAGGAGGGTAAGGGGAAGAGACATGCACCCACAGAGACGTCATGGGAACGGAAAGGGAATGAGTCACTTATCAGAGTCAGTCATGTTTACGTCAGTGATCAGTCAAATCTGTTCACACACTGAGGGGGCGAAACAGGAGGGAAAGGTGCTTCAACAGCATTGCAAAACATCTGTAAATCTCAGTTCACCTACAGTGGATGTAAATGCAATTTTATTTGCTAATTCACACTAATGTCTGATGGGTTAGTTTCGAAGGTTTTTGGTCTTACCAAAGTATTGGACAAATTGAAGTTTTGACTGGATGAAAAGTTAAGGGAAGTTAAGGGGTGACATGGTTAAGATTCATCGTGGAGGGTGACACGACGGTACCAAATTTCATGGCAATCCATCCAATAGTTGTTGAGACTCTTACTATCACTCAAACCCCCAGATGTCACAGATCTTGGAGAAACATATCAAACGCAGATGCTTCCGTGCACCAGGGCTCACTGAATGATTTGGTCAGTATGAAAATGATGTGAATAAAATGCTACGGCCTTTACAGTCACCAGATCTCAACCCAGTTTCACACCTATGGAAGACTTTGGACCACCGCGTAAGACATTGTTCTCCACCCCCATCTCCAAAAGACCAAATGATGCAATATAAACTTCAAATCTCTCTAGTGGTGTTTGTGACTGTCTCTGATGCTGTATGTCCTTTTGTTATGTCTGACTATGTCTGTTTTTCGTTCTATCAGCGGTACTCAGGTCTCTCTTGCAAAGAGATCTGGATCTCAATGATATTACCTGATTAAATAAAGGTTGTATATATAAATGAGGGAATATCTTGTGGAGGAATAGAGTTCCACAGACTTGACAAGGAGCACTGAAGCAAGTAATAAAACAGTGGATTTGGATTACAGAGATGTCTGCAAATACAAGCCAATGCTGTGAACATCACAAACAAATCCCTTTCACCTCCACTGTATTAAGTTAGAAGCAGAAATCCTGTAGACATACACTCAGCTGCCAGTTTATTAGGTATACCTAGCTAAAACTAATGCAGTCTGAGACAGCAGTCCTGCAGTAAATCCTTCATGAAGGTTATAATGTTCAGTTTTTGCTGAAAGGTGTTGATTCAACTGTATGATCATTTTGGAGGCTGCAGTTTGTGGTGCTGTTGAATTGTACCTCATTGTCAGAGTGGAGTTTCTATTATTTAGCCTGCCCTCTTTGATATAAATGGAGCCGACAAAATAATAGAAACACAAACCGACCCTTTTATGTGGGGTGGAAAAAAAAGAAGAAGCAGGCGGTTTGTCATACGTGAGCTCTTGTGGTCCTTCTTCCTGTTTCTCCTCTTGCCTGTCGAGCTGCGGGGGCTGGTGGGAGCGATCGGAGGGATGGGGCAGGGCAGCGTGTTGCTACCCTGGCTGCTGAAGCCTGAGGTGGCTGTGGAGGAAGGGGAGAAGCCACCACTCACCAGAGCTGAAAGGAGACATAGCACTACACGTATCAAAAGGCTGGTACAGTTAGAGCAAACCACATCAACCATGACAGTTTATTCATGCCCACATGAAGCAGCTCACGGGAACATGCAGCAAGAGAAAGAAATGTGGTAACACGGTTGGAGTAAACCTCTTGGAAAAGATTTAACAAACGTGCTGAAGAAAAGGCTCCTGCTATGGTGTCTCGCCAGCAGCAGTGCTGTCACAAGTGATAACTTACATTTGCAGTGGTCCTGCTGGTTGTGTGGGTGGCTTGGGCTGCTCCATGTCTTGCCGTGGCTGGCGTGAGGGGGATGGCAGTAGTTGCTGCTTTGGTCCCAGTGATGATGGTTGCTCTTCTGCACTTTTACTGCAGCAGTACGGAGGCAAACACATCCATTAAGTAAACCGGATCCACTCCTCTGTTGTGCACTTTTCTAAATTCTACCCATGAAATCACGCTTTCATTCCTAAGTCTAAATTCGTACCACACCACACAGTGCCTGGAGGATAAATTCAGAGCAGAGTAATTGATATTTAATGTTTTCGTTATGGTACACTAGATTAAATCCTGCGGTTTAATGTATTTTGATGAGCATCTGAGAATCAGTTAGACACACAGAGCTGAATTGGCTGAATGGGAAGAATCTAAAAAAAATCTTACTTTTACTAGCAAGCTTCCAAAAAGCCAAGTGCAAGCTGGAGATCATTTTTATAATTTCATTTTCAAAAGAGCCCGAAGGTGCAAAAACAATCTGAGTGAGTTGACCGCTGGGCATGATGTTGTTGTGTTCGGCAGGAAGTGATACTGGCTGTTAGGAGGCATGTGGCTCGACCTTGATTGGGCACAGCTGAAAGCTTGATTGCTGATGATGCAGGTTGTCTGTTTCTGCATCTGACTGGCAGACAGTTTGGTCTACATGTGTTTTAATTTAAATCCAGTGTGATTCGTGTTTTTTTCTCCCTGCTTTGAACGAAATGGAGAGCGCAGATTGTTAATTCCAAAAGGCATCTTATCCCTGATATCAAAGCCTGTATAGCACACATGCATTCAGTCAAACAGTATCTGTGAAGCATTCAAAGGGAAACAACTGACCCCTTGTATGACACACACCTCAATAATTAACTTTCTTTTACAGATTCATGCAGCTAAATTTGTCACAGAGTGTTACATGTGACAGTAATCCTTGCTGCTTCATTTGCAGGGGTCTAATCTCTGACAACTTGCTCACATGGATGGAGGATTTGCTGGAAACATGGATGACTGCAGTAGCGCCCGGAGCGTTTGCCATATTCAGGGAACCTGGTTAAATCCAACTGTATGTAATCAGAATACACGCAGGAGAACCTCCGGCCCTTTTCCGGGGAACCGGTTTCTATCGGACTCAATCAAAACCTGTACAGCTTTGGCTCTGGCGGCTTACGTTAAGCTCACCTAGGGGAAGCTCTCCAAGAAATGGTGTTTTCGATCTACGCTGGTGGAAAGAAACATTAACTCCTAATCTCTTAGTGGCCATATCAGTCGTATTAAATCCCCAGAGGAGATTAGACAAATTGCATCTTATAATCGTGCCTTATCCTGGGGGGGAAGAAGCTGTGAAAATATCATTTTATCATAACGTCATAGCGCCTCATTCAAGAAGTGAATCATTATTGAATAGAAATTTCAGTGGACAAGATACATGCCTGTAATTTTATGGAGAAGTGACACTTGTGCTGCACTTTGAGTTAAGACAGTTCAACAGTCAACAGGAGCCAGTGCAGTTCAAGTATTTCACTGGAAAGTATTCATTTGTATGCCTTCTTCAGAGGATTTTACCCTGTATACATGTAAGACACTGTTCTAAAATATGTAAGTTTGGTTAATAAAAGTGAAGTGCAGCAGACTGGACCAGACAAAAATTGTAGAAGAAAGCATTCAGCGACCCCGCAGAAGACTAAAGTGCAGCTTATTCCCCTTTGTCATGTTGTATGATTCTTCCCATGCTCACATGTTAAGGAGCCCCTGCAGCTGCTGACCCAGAATAAGTCTGCAGAACATGGCACGAACATGATCTCTGAAAGTGTGCGTTTGTGCGTGTGCCAGTGGCTTGTTGGTATGCATAAGGGGCCGAGTGCGTACCCAAAGGCAGAGGGATTGTGGCCGGCAGCGTGCACACACATAAACACACACACACAGGCTGATTCACAGCACATGGAGGGAGGCAGCTGGGAGGCAGCCAGGCTCTTTTCAGCTGTAGGTAAAATTGCTACGAGCAGAGGAGTCACAATACATATGGTGAGGGCAACGTGCTGGAACAGCAGCCCGTCTACTGTATATTCTCCACAATGTACACAAAGAACTACCTCAAAAGATTTAAATGACATAGAGCTGAAACCATGAGTCAGTTGTCCTCTGTGAATCCACATTTGCATATTTGCCTTCGAACGTGCACAAAATTGTATTTTATAGTTGACCATGATATGTACATTTTACATTTTTTATGTTCTGTAAAATTGCCCACTCACACACTGGGCCAACATAAAGATATTTTAATACTTATATTACATAAAGTGGTGAAAGAAGTACTCAGATCCTTTACTCAAGTAAAAGTAGCACTACTGGAATGTAAAAGTCCTATATTCAAAAAGTAAAAGTACAGAAGTATTATCAGCAAACTATATTTAAAGTATTAAAAGTAAAAGTACTTATGCAGTAAAATGCCTCCGATGACTGATATATTATTATACAGTACGTGACATTTTTAGATTGTTAACACTGATGCAACAATGTGTAAGCAGCATTTTGCTGTTGTAGCTGCTCGAGGTGGAGCTTTTTTTAATCTACATTATATATATAGTTATGCAGTTTGTCCAGAGGTTTCCAACCTAGGGTTTGGGCCCCTCCAAAGGGTCACATGGCAAATCTGATCGGATATTAAGATGATTAATGGGAGAGGAAAAGAAGAAAAAGTTTTGCTACACAAATCTGTTTTCATTTTTACAACTTTTTTGTGAAATATTGGATAATTTTTTGGCCTCAATTATTTATGAAAGCATGTGAGACATTTAGAAGAGAAATGTCTGGTGGAACTGCAAACAACTCAGACTGTTACAGACATGGACTATATAGACATCTGAAATGTGACAGGAGGACCCGAACAGACACCTTTTACAATGTATTGTATGTTATGAGATTATCATGTTTTTATTATGGAAAATCTTAATCTGTAAAGTAACTTCCTAGTAACCAGATAACTTCACAGCAGAGTAAAATGTACAAATGTAGTTGAGTAGAAGCTTAAAGTAACATAAAATGGGTATATTCAAGTAAAGTACAAGTACCTCAATAGTACTTAAGTACACTTCTTGAGTAAATCTACTTTCCACCACTGATCAAATTTATTTGTATTTTATATCTTTGATTTTTTTACCCTTCATATTTCCCTTTTCAAATTTTTTTTACTCTTGCTTTAATTTTTATTATGTAATGCACACTAGTCTTTTAGCACAGCCTTGAGAGTACTCCACCCTGCATTTCACAACACAAACTGCATGTGTATGTGACAAATAAAACCTCCTTTTCATAGTCGATCCACAGAAAATGAATCAGTAACAATTGTGATAATCGATTAATTGTTTAAAATGACAAACATTCTCTGATTCTAGCCTCTCAAATGTGAAGATTTGCTGCTTTTCTTTGTTATATATGATTGTAAATTGAATATCTTTGGGTTTTTGATGATCAGTTGGACAAAAACAGGCAATTTGAAGACGTCAGCTTGGGCTCTGGAAACTTGTAATGGGTATTTTCCACCATTTGCTGACATTTTATAAGCTAAACAATTAATTGATTAATAAAAAAAAATCAACAATACAATCAGCAATGAAAATACTTGTTAGTTGCAGCCCTAAGTGATCTATCGTCGCACTTGTCACTTGCTTTGTCTCAAATTATTTCCTCTTTTACTGCTGATTCTCAAATATCACAGAGACCTTTGTTCAGTTGTTTTTTTTGTGTCACCTCCGGGACATACCTGTGTCTTGCGGCCTGACAGGAAGTCTGCTCTGACTGGCTGGGAGTATCTCCAGTTTTACAACATCAGAAGTGCTGGCGAGTAGCTGCGTGGCCTCCATCAGAGAGCAGAGCTCGGCGCTGGTCCCGTCTATAGACAGAAGGATGTCGCCTGCATGCAGCGCTCCACACCTGAGAGAGCGAGATTGTTTCAGGAACGTTTTTTGTTTAACAGGAAAGTGTCTGTGGAGCAGTATAATGCAAGAGGTTGGTTTCACCTTTCCACCACGCTGGCTGCCTTTATCTTGTCAATAATAATAACTTGTTTACTCCTGTATATTGTTGTGGTGAGGCTGATCCCCAGGCTGGCAGAGGGACCTTTCACTATCTCCACCAGCAGAGGGCCCGAGGCTTGCTGCACTGCCTCTGAAACAGATAATACACACAGATACGATAGAGACCAAGAAGATTACTGGACACATCCAAGCTGGGAACACAATGTATGTCTTTTACAATCTTACAGTCTCAATGAGAAATTACAGAGAATGGGCTTCAGCAACTGAAAAAAACTGCAACCAACTTAAACTAAAAAAATAATGTTCAGATCTTTCCAGATTTCAGTGCGAAAATAAATGTTTCTTATACTTGTGAACCCTCTGACTGGTTCAGTCCGCAGGCAGGAGGTCTGAATCCTAAACTCCCACATACAGAAAGATAATGTGTGTCAACTGTCCTTGGTGACCTGCCCTATTTCGCTCAGAGCAGCGCAGAGTTTGTGATCTTATGGAGAATTAGTCACCATGACCAAATGGAGGTTATACTCTGCAGTGAGTTCCTGTCTTCAGTGGCATATTTGACTACTTTTTGACCCAATGGTGAGGATGTTTTGAACTGAAAATAGATTGGATTCGCTCTGTAGACTCACAGTCAGACATCCCTGTGTTGGTGGTTATTAAATGAACTGAAGAAACATTATAAAAACAGTGTGGCCAAATAATACTGACATGTACTGTTTACTTAAAGGGGAGTTCCATCCATTTCACACTTATAAGTCACTTTAGTAGTCATGGGGAGTACTACTCAGGCTGTGAAAACAGTTGTACAATGTCCGCTGTCACTCTGGAGGAGCTCTTTTTAGCAGGTCAATAACCTAGATGATGTCATAGTGATGTCATCAGGTTAACCTTGGCCTGGGCATGGGGACTACACATTTATATCAGAAAAGCCTACGTTGCTAACTGGAGATGTGGAGTTTGACAGACAAGAGAGGCAGGGAAGTTCAAAACAGCAAAAAGGTGCAAGCAAGTTGCGTTATGGGAAATGTAGGATCCAGTATTTTATGGAGCCTGTTCATCCTAGGAAGTAAAAGTTAGGATGTCTCAGCCCCTGCTGCTTTGATTTTGACTGCTCTTTTTGTAATCTGTCTCTTGTGAATCCCCCTACTTTATAGACATGCAACACTAAACCACTGGAGTGCCCCTTTAATACATTGCTGTTTGTCATCTTGTCCCCTAAAATATGTAGCATCATCACGGGCTTAGGGACACACTATAAAATGTCTGCCTATTGCTCATGTCGAGCCTTGTTTTATTGAGGTCATGTTAAAAAATGCTGAAGACTGTGCCTGAAAGTTGTCCTGAGTGACACATTCCGCCTGAAAAACAAAGTCAAGTAATGACTCTGGTGCAGAATATTAATATACTTCTTTTAAACGAGGTGTAGAGAGCTCCACGCTCTATAACAAAACACTGAATAATACCCATCTACCCTTTCCCTACTGAAGTGTGCTCATGGGCCAGTGTGACTCCCCTGGTGGCGTCTTCAGCACCGACACTCACTCACATCCACGCTGCCAAACGGCCACACTATTTACCCTCAGAGCAACGCTGCCCTACCATGCCTCCACATATTCCCTGTGTGTGTGTGCTCACCCATGACAGAGACGTCATACTCAATCAGGAACAGAGCTTCCTGGCCGCTCTGCATCAGCATGGTCAAAGCGTCAGCGTGCTTCTCTCTGTTTAAAGGCATCCCGTCTATGCTCAATACTCGGTCGCCGGCCTTCAAAGTGCCCTCTCTGGAGGAACACAGAAGGAGAAGGAGAAAAGAGGAGAAAAAAAAAACATAAGCGACCTGCACAAGATGCTCATACAAGCGTTTAAGCACCAGTCACAGTAAATCATTAAATAGTTCCACATGAGCGTTCCCTCCCAGGTGAGATGAAGGATAAACGAGATAAACGGCCGCAAAGTCTTTGATGCCGAATTACGTTTGCTCCAGTGTTTTGGTGCTCTCAGTTTTCATGGGGAAAAGTGCAATGTTGCATTAGCCTCAGGATGAGCGGTGCCCTTTCTGCTTTGAAGATAACATACACTACATGTGTCACAGCCACAGTTTCATGCAGCGGCCTGACTAGGCTGATGCAAAACAAATAATGTGCACATGTAAATACTGTGGATTTATAATGATTCACGAGCATAATTCTTAAGGATCTAATTCCATATGGGTAATGGATAAATATTTTCACTGCAAACAAAGATAAGGCAATTAGTAAAACACATATCCATTGGGCCATACGTCTAAATACACACACTGTAGAAACACGCATGCATGCACACATACAATAATTTGAATAGGCTCGTTCATGCATGATCAAGACATAAAATGCATACAAGACACATAAATAGCTACACTTGTATACACACAAACACTAACTCGTCTATCCATGTCCTCACCTGTCAGCTGGACCTCCGGGCCTGACGTATGTGACCACCAGTGGACGAGACCTGCGCCAGTCCTCATGGAAGCCTCCTAAAAAACACACACACATAACACTGAGAATAAATCTGTGCAAAAAGCTATTTATTTTAACTGAAGGATTTACACGAAAACATGCCGTCCACATACCTCTCATGACGAACCCAAAGCTGTTTCCCTCCTTGTGTAAACACACCTCTATGGTTTTGGTCAGGACTCCTGAGGGGGTCTGGACTGAAAGTAGAGAGGAAATATTACTATAATCCTCTAAAGCCACACATGAAATGAAGTACGTAAAAAGCTTTCGCAAACGTTTAATTAAGTGCTAAATCATGAGAGTGAACAAAGCATTGTGGAAATATGTCTAATTAATCTCAGCGGGGGAAATTAATTGTCTGTATTTGACCCATACTAATGATTTAAGAGTGAACAGCCACAGCGCAGTGCCCGGGGGACCAACTCTGTTTCTGAGGCCAGTGCCTTGATCAGGGAAACCCAATAAGTATTGATTTGCAGGTCGAAATCATGTCGAGGTTAAATAGGGGTTAAATTTGCATGACAATTTTTAGACAGCCAGGTTACTGTTGTTTCAGCACAATTTTAATGACTATAATTCATTGTGTCTGCATCACAAATATCTGAATACTACTAAAAAAAAACGTAACTTAGATGTTTAAAAAACTTTTCAACTAAATTTAGCAAATTTAGACACCTAGAAATCTTTTGACCTGCACATCATCAAATCAGTGCTTACTGGGAGCTGGCTTCCTATACCTAAAATGCACGTGCTTTGGTGTGGGAGGAAATTAAAGCACATGAAGAACAAATAAAAACATGCAGAAAGGCCACAATGCAAACAGAAGTGAGGGATTATAAAATGCTTAAATTTGATCCTGAGTCTTCTGGAGGTGTAACGGCCTCAACATGATGTGCATTATTTGGGTGTCCTGGCCACAAGCCAGGGGTTTTTTGTGTGTGTTTTTTACCATCTGGAGCCTCAACTAATAATATTATTTCCATCTATTGTGGAATTTTAAAATACACAACATGTTTATTTCAGCTTCCACTGATGCCGTTGCTCGTCTTCCTGGGGTCCGTTAGTCCACACGAATATAGACAAGTCAAATGTTAACACTACACCATATTAACTAATATACATTTCACTTAGCAGGATTAGAAATGCTTTTGGTGAAGGTTGGCAAAAGGTTCCAATCTGAGGAAGCTCTGTATAGAACTGTATCTTTCGGACATAATTGACCCTTCTGTTTTTGGCTAGTGTATTCATCTGAGAATAAACAACAGGATATGTAGATGAAGTCTGGTTTTGATGGGCAGCCAGGTTAATTTGGAATGCATTTTGTCAGTGCTAGTGTGCTCAGCTAGTCTAGCAGCTCTGTTTTGGACTAACTGCAACTTTTATACATTCTTCTTTTTGGCCAAACAACAGAACAATATTTAAGGTGGGTTAGAACCATATATAATAAATACAGTATATACTGTATATAACCATGTACATAACATCTGCAGGGATGTAGCTTCCTGTTGATGCTTATTCCTCTCCCAATTTTTTTTAACAATATCATGTGCTGAGATCAAGAAAGACAGTGGTTCAAAGTGATACCCAACAGCCTGGTTTCCTTAACGTGCTCTAAGGGGACACACACCAGCGCAGAGATCGAAAACTGGCTGATGGTGTTGCATTCTTGTTCTAGAGGCATGTGTCGATTTTGAGTGGTATGTCACCGTCGGTAAGCCGTTCTACCGGCTTATGGCACTTATAAACGAAATGTCACTCATGCTCTACTGTCACATACAGATTCTTATTAACAAATACCACTGCTCATTATGATGCACAGATGCTGTGTGCGACTTATAAATGGCTTATCACTCCAGATACCACTGTCCACCGGCATAACAGTGGTGTGCCACTCTTGTTTTATATGTTATATGTTGATGGTATGAGTGGTATGCGACTTCCAGCGACATACCACTCAGAATTGACACATGCCGCTAGAACAAGAGTGACATATCATCAGCCGCTTTTCTCTCTTGCCGTCACTCGGGACACCCTGTGTGACAGCTTTCATTTGTTCTCTTCCTAAATGTCTAAAATGCTACACACAGATTTCTCTATTTGGTGAAACTGTCAAGCAGAAACATACAGCCAGAATATCATAAGTTACCAAAATGTAAGGTTGAGTCCTCTGGAGGTTACATGTCACCGTCAAATAAGCTTATTTATTAACTAATTTCCTACATTTGTGCATTTGGAAATACAAAGCATTTGTTTTTAAGATAGCAGAACTCCACCTACCGAATGGAGGAAGCTCGTACTCCACCTCCAGCACAACTCGCTCCCCGATGTTCTTCAGCAGGCTGATAATCTCATCATGGCGAAGCTTTGACAGGTTGATGCCATTCACTGACTTGATGTAGTCTCCTACATTCAGCTGGTCACTCCTATGGAAAGTCATGGACAGACCGTCAAGATCAAGGCTGGATCACTAACCGGGCAAAAGCAGGAAACTGCTCCCGGGGGCCCCACACCATTGAGGGCCCCAAAAAGCTCCAGATTCACAGCGTGTCACTTTTGAATTGCAAGTTTGTTACCAATATTGCAAATTCGCACCACAATATCAGCTATCAACTTAATGTCTTATTGAGGGGCTTATATAACATCTGCAATGTGTGGCTCATCAACACCTCTGCAGTCTCCCTCAGCTCACAACTTTCACTCTCATCTCTCCAAACTCACCGTGAGCTTCCTGTTTGTTTACAGTCCGGCCCAACAACAGGGGCCCAACAGCACATTTTTGGCCTCAGACAAGTTGATATGGTCTAATTTGAAATGAGTATTCTAGCAGATTTTTTACTGCGTGATCCCACTGCGGGAAAGAGGCAGAAATGAAACAGTAATAGAACAAGCGCTGTCTAATGTGAACATCTACACAAGTTATCATGGTTGGTTGTATTAATGTGTGTCCAGACGGTAATGATAATTTGATTATAAATCCAGCTGCAGTGTGTAGACAGACATACAGAGTCAGCTGTGGAGAACAGTGATGGCTGACAGCGTCTCCTCTTCAAACACTGACAGAGATGATTGTACATGGTGCCTCACATATGACATTCTGAGTCAACGCGCCACTCAATGGAGAGCAAATTAATTAAATAGATGCTCTGCCTGCTCGCCCCTCTCACCTTTGGGCTACTGCCAATCAGCGCTGACATCGGACAGAGAGAGACGTCTTAACCAGCAGAGCCGACCGGGCCTGTCATCCGGTCCGGCCTCATCACACAGTGTCACCGCCAGTCTCTCTCCTGTCCTGCCTGAGTGTCTCTCCACGCAGTAAATTAGCCAGCACTTCCACACAAGCATGAACTCAGCTGTGGGAAGACAAGCTGCTTGGAAGAATTAGCACAGTGTCTGTCTTTCAACCTCCTTGGACTTGACAAGCGATGGCATATTTGGCCAAGACATTTTCAGAGGGGCTGTGTCATTCTTACAAAACTGTGCGTGTGTGTGTGTGTGTTACACTTCAGTCACACGCTGCTTAATCATCATGAAACGTGAGTCCTCCACTACATTTTCCTTTCATGTGGTTGACACTGGGGAAAATTAGTTTAATCGAATCATAAGCAATCTTTGAACAAAAGCTCACAAGATTTAAAGTGAATAATTACCACCTTACAATGAATTAATCAGGAACTGATAAACTAACATCTAAATTTCAATTTATGGACACATGTTGTGTAGTTTCTTGGAGACTTTACTAACAAATAAGGGTATTACTCTGTGAGACCACTCTGTAACACAGCGCCTACAGTCCTCGCAGTTAGGGCGAGCTGGTGTAACTTTGCAACATGTGCATGTTTGTGGGAGCAGAATAACAAGACCGGACAGCTTGGTGTGGTTGCCAGGTTTTAACCACATCACAGAGCAGAGATCTCACCTGGCAGCTAGCCCACCTGGCCGTAGGTTTGACACTCTGGGCTTGCCGTCCTTGTCAGAGCCTCCGGAGATGGTGAGGCCAAGGCTGCTGCCTTCCCTTTTCATCAGGTCCACCGTGGTCACTCCTCTGTACTCGTCTGCTGACAGATACAGGCACAGGGACAGATCCACAGTCAGCATTAGCGTCTGTTTGACAGAATCACCCTGTCTCAGAGGCAACGAAAGACTCTTTTTTTCTTCATCTTTCCTTCCTGAATCTGTCACAGAAATGCTCTCTGACACACGACCACATACTTTATTTTCTCACTGTCCTGTCTTTTCCTTGTTCCTTCAAATCTCTCAATCTGAGTGAATCTTTGTGACGGGTTCAGGAGGAGGAGGAGGAGGAGGAGGACAAGGATGGAGTCCGTTTTATTAATACCACACAAGACACTGATAAGGGGAAGAAATTCAATGCATAATTGCAGGTCATGAATTAAAATCCAATTCTATTCTTAAGTGAATGAGCTTGACCTTAACTCTGACGGATATGTGGCTATATGGCGTCATCAGAGGACTCATTCTGTCTTGTGGTCTATATCGTGCTGTGCTGTTAAATCGTTCTACGTGAAGTCTACCAAGTGCGGTTTAGTGCAAATGACAGGTATGCCGCACAAGCATTTTTTCACCTTATCTAAGCATTCAAAACAGTGCAACATCAAGCAAAACACAGCAGACACATGGCTCTACGTGCACACAGACATAAAAAAAACCTCAGTGAAAGACGGCATGACTCTTCTTCTTTTTGAGGACGCAGGTGAATCAGGTGCAGCAGCGTGAATCAGAAAACAAAATGATATATAAAGTCAGGTTTGACTGTATTGTACCTGAAAAGCTGCGCCTCTGGGACGAATGTGATTGGTCAGTTCCCCCGGACTCCTTGCTCCCCTTTGAGTATGGTCCTTCATCTGAGGAGACAGCAGGGAGGTATGGAAGAGCTGTTATGGAGCACTGCGGTGATATGCAGGGAAACTCTGCGGCAGAAGGCTAAATGAACACGACCATCCATTGCACATCATGACAGCTGCACACACTTTAATGCTTTGAACTGCACCCTGGGTAACGCGAAGGCTCTCAGCGCTTAGCCGACAGCCACATCCATCAGTCAGGCATTAGCCAACTGAAACAGAGTGATCAGCCTGAACTCAGGACCCTGGGAGGTCACTCCACTTTGTTTCCACGACATCCCTATAAAAAGGGTCAAGGGTTTAAAATAGCTCCTCTGTGTCTGCAGCAGAGACCCTTGAAAACCATTAATGTTAACACAAGAATACATTTGCAGAGAGCTTAATGTATGCGAGCACTAAAGCATGGGAATTTTCCTGAAGGAGCAGCATGCGGTTAATGGACTGCTCAGGCATGGAGAGAAAATCATCATTTTCATGTCATTTACAGCAGCTGCTACAGAACGCAGGGAAATGTTCAATCTGCTCTGCAGGGAAACTGATTTTTTTTTTCCACCCACAGTGGGACCCACTTCTGACACAGCACAGGGCTGGCCTCAGATTAACAGAGCCACTGCCCGGCCATCTGAACCTGAATGCAGCCATACAGGCATGTCAGCAGTCACAGTGATGAGGAAACTTGACTTGGCACTTCTCTAATCCTGTCCACCGCGGATTACCTTTTCAGCTGTCCAGCACAGTGATTGAACATCACATTACAAACTTAAAGAGGAGCTGCGGAGAGTCCTCTTCTTAAGAGTGGAGGGGCCATGTTAGTGCCTCACACTACAGGCATCAAACTTAAGACATCACAAGCTGAAGTCTCCAGAGACTGCTTTGATAAAGAGACTGGTTGAAACCTTATTTTTCTAACACTGCATATTCAGAAAAGAGTGAGGGGACAGGCACAGGTGCATGCTGGTGTAAAAGCAATTAAGTTGCTACAATTAAGGAACGCACATGCATGATACACATATTTTTAGAGTCAGTGTGACTCTAAAAATAT
>NTHP01000170.1:503754-543192 GCA_003416845.1 Oplegnathus fasciatus | reverse complement strand
GGGGGGGGGGGGCAGTTGTCTGGATTCTGTCTGCATGCAGGCCTGACAGTATATCAATTTTTATCTGTGCTGATTTGTAAAGACTGAACTGGGGGAAGCAAGTGCTGGAAGGGCATCAAACCCCACGTCCACATCAACTTTCCACATCTGCCCAACTGAAGATGAGACCTTTAGACGGCTGAGAGGCGTGGATCCTTTGACAGACCGTCTCTGACCTGAAACCTTTGAGCAGGCCCTGCAGTAAAGAAGAAAACTCAGCCTTCTTGTGCACACAGCTGCATGAGTCAGATCTCAACTACAGAAATGGTCCTTTTCTGGACTTTGCATATCATGGCAGATGTATAGAACGTACATATGCATAACATGGTATTTCACACTAATTTACACACATCCTTGCACAAATATCCTGTCCAGTAGCTGTGAGGCACGAGCACACATGTACAATGTGAATGACACATCAGAAACACATTAGGCTGGGCAAAAGCCTCGTAACCACAGGGGCCCCTGGGGGCCCCTGACAGTCCAGCAGCTGTCATTGCAGTCAAAAGGCAACATTAGCTCTGGGTAACGCAGACCCAACACTCTGCACGTGACTGAACACTACTGTACCATCAAGCCATCCCCCAGCCATCCTCCTCCAGCTGAAAATAACCATCATTCACCCTAACGGCCAGAATTAAGATCAGGCTGGAGCTGATTAATAAACAGCCCCAACAATGAAACAACTGTTGTAAAAAAAAAAATCAAACTATCTCTGCTCTGTTGTCTTTGAAGAGGATGTTAGTTATTGGCTCTAGGATGGGGTTGAGCTGCATCTAAAGGACCTTGGAGCGTCACACTGACTAAAATAAAATTCTACGCTGCATAAAAATGTGGCGAGTTAATTAACTCCTGATTCAATTCAGGGCACTGCATGTCATCCCTCTCACAGCCAATCAGAATGTAGGTTGAATACGGGGGCGGCACTGACTATGACAATGAAATCATAATGCTATTTTCAGATTTAAAACTTTATTTATAAACTAGCCCCTGCCAGACCCAGTTTACATTGCTATATCTGCCCCAATTACACATGGCAGGATGGTATGCAGAGCTGGTGGTCGAGTCCACTTACATTTAAATCTCTTTCAACATGCATTGCGACGGTTTTACATTCAGATTAATTTGCAAGCTACATGGATTACAGATCACAATTAGAGGGAACATCGGGGTGATACTTCTCAGTTGGCTGTCCCTCAGATGAACTACACATTCAGTTAGTGAACTGAACCCCCTCCTGCCACAAATCCTCTACTACAACACATAAGCTGACCCCCACCGACTCTGCAAAGATCAAAGTGTGGCTCTCTTACCAATGCTGTTCTTGGTGTCTCTCCTCAGACCACACAGCATGGCTGTAGTTTAGTCAGCGCAGCCACCCTCGGGAAGTAACCTTGCTGATCTGTAGTAGTGGGCAGAGAACTGAGGTTCCACCTGGGGTGAAAAGTAAGCAACCCAGGAGACGGAGTCTCAGCCGCTCAGATAAAACAGAAACACCATCTTCGTTTTTTCATTCCTTTGCCCAACATTTCCTTAACCCTTGTCCCTGTTTGTAAAACAGAGCCAGGGATTGAGCCCCAGAGGGCAAATTCTGATCCTCAGATGGTCTCTTGCTCCCTTCTCTATTTAAACTTGGTGACAAAAAGATGTCAAATGATTCTCCTCAATCCACAAAAATATAAAATCTACCAAGCTGTGTTTTCCTATAAAATCCAAAGCAGGCAGAGCAATGGTTCATGTCCTTTTCTTGTCATCTTGCCGCGGTCCCATTTTTGAGCTATTCTTACTAATCATTCGTCCTTTTCCAGAGGGTTTATCATCCTCTGTTCATACACTCACATGAGCTCACACACACACAACCCTCCTCTCTCTCATACAGAGCTCAGAGTGAGTGTGTTTGCTCCCTCTCTCTCCCTCTGCCAGAGGGGTTCAGTGAGGCAGGCACACACGATAGTCACTCCCTCCCCCAGCGCGCACGCACACACACACACACACACACACACACACACACACACACACACACATGCACACTCACTCACTCTTTATCCATTTCCCACCAAGTCAAACACCCCCTCATATGCACATCCTCAAACCCACCCACACGCATGTACACACACACACTGAGATTAGACACGACAGAACTGCACACGCTCAACTCTCGGCACAATTAACACCACCTGCACATTCATTGTCAGACCGAGCCCCACGCAGTGTCACGTTTTTCTCACTTCTCAGACTGCACCCATTTTACAGAGCTTGTATCTGCACAGTGCTAGTATCTGTCTCTCTGTCACACACGAGCACATAATAATGGACAATGCATATGCAAAATTCCTGTGCAGAGCAGTTGCCCGCTTGAGAACAGCAGTTGAAATGTTACTCATAAAAGTGCAGTTGTTGTGCACGAGGCTGTGGTGACAGACTCTGCTTGTCATTACACTGTGATCATGTGAAAATGAATGAATGATGTGCAAACAGAAGCAAGAAAAGGAAGATTTAGAATGGGAGTGATTGCGTGGCCTGCCGAGGGGTCCCTCCACCCAAACACAGAGGGGCAAACGGGTCTGCTGACCTACCCGTCTCCACACCTGTCTGACCATTTGTCATGCACACAAGCCTCGACGCCTGCCACTTCCTGACCCCGACTGCAACCAACAACAAAACAAACACCCTCCTCCAGCCTCACTGGCGGGCCCCTCTGAGCCTCTTCTGCCTCATTTGTTTTGGTCACTGCGGACAAATTGTTGTCATCACTGAGACTTTGGAGGCAGGGAATTAAAAAAACCCTCACCACCAACCACACAGCACATTAAAATGCTCAAAACTCAGACACTCACATTGTGAAATTATACCCTCTAGTCCACAACTGCTTATTTTACAGATGTGTAAAGTGATTACAAACAAATATTTCCATGTTTCCACCCGCTGTTGCGTGGAGCCTAATTAGTCAGCTGTTCCAGTGGACACAATACTCTTCGGTGTAGATAATTTCCTCAGAGACTTTTGTCCTTAATACCCCATTTACAATGTGAGCGAGCGTAGTCTTTCAGAGCGAGACTAATTAATTTCCAACAGAATAAAGAGAGGCAGGAGACGGAGCTGTGTGTTGGACTGATAAAAGCCCCTGGGAACAGGGCGGCAAACGTTGGGTGATAATAAAAATGGACTCTTTTGCACTTCCTCTAGACATTATCAGCGTTATTGATGTGGAGTGGGCAACAATGCAATGATTAGATTAAGAAAGCAGAATTTTTGCAGTGACCTTGGCATACAAATAGAGGTTAGGAATGCTCAACCAAAAAAGAAACAGACATTTAAAAAGACTGAAAAGGTGCTAAATATTTAAAACTCTCGAGAAGAGAATAATCTGTGACTGTATTTACTATTTAGCGCTGGGTTGTACATTTTTAACAATGTTTCATCTACATTATTGTAAAAATAACCCTTCTCAAAATAGCCTACATTTCCATTATACATAAACAAAGTGGCTATTCTAGGTGGGAGGGCCTGCTCCTCGATCAAACTGACCACACTGCCATCTTATGGTGATTGGATCCAGTTGCAAGTGAAAGTCTTAAAAAAGCAAAATGACTAATTCACTTGTCAGCCAGCATGGATCAGTGTGTGACCAAAAAAAAAAAAAAAAGAGCCAGAGGACAAGGATGTGTCACACATACTCATACTTTAGTGTTCACCTTTAAGGTCCATCAAAAGCCCAGATTTTAGTCAAGCGGATGCTCAGTTTAACAGGCCTGCTGCACACATACACATTTAACTACCTGTTTTTTTAATTAATTCAGCTAATACATGTAATTTAATGGCTGTTGGGGGAATTAATTACAAATACACTTGTTAAAGCCAAGTCATTTTTTGCTAAAACTGCATAAATTGGCAAATAATGAAAACTTCCAAGTCTCACATGTCTTGTTCTGCAATATTAAAGACATCTATTGAAAACAATTTCCCCCAAAAATGACACCACGACTTTACCTTTGGTTCTCCCTCTGATGATGCCCAGTCGACATCTGAGAGAAAACGAGAACATCCTCCTCTTTCCTCCCGCAGACCGGCTGCCTTTCCTCAGGGAATCCGTCTGAGGGAAAGCGAAGGAGAGCTGCTGGGGAGTGAGGCGCCCCTTTCCAAACACGACCCTTGCTGACATGTTCATTTCCTGACCAGTGACAAGGAAAAAAACGGATTCTGTCCTCTTCCTGACACCCTCACCATCTCTCAGACATTGCGGTCTCTGCCTGCCCTGCTGCTTTCGCGTCCTCCCTCCCTCTCTGGAGAACTTCCAGTCCTCTCTCAGGTGAGTCTTTCGGAGGCCACTCCAGAAGCAGGTGCAGGTTTTTAAAAGAGGAAAGATTCAGATCCAACACTGTGCACGTTTTTTCCCCCCGACCATCATTGGTAATTCACTTCCTTTAGTTACAAACAGCCACAAGCTGACTGGCTAAATAAATGTTATGTTTTTGCATCTCTGGCAATGTCAGTTTTACAGGAACAGATGGCAGAGGGCTCAGGGCTGTGGGGCACAGCTTGCCTGCCAGAGTGCAATGGAAACTTTCTCTGCAGGGAGCCGGCTCTGAACATCCCAAAAAATATACAATCTGAGCTGGCCATTTCAAGGCAATAACTTTGGATACCATTTTATGTAATCTATTGATATTACACCATTGTGTCAGCTGTGGATTTGTCTAAACATGCTGATACATAATGCCAAACTGACTCCTTGCCAATAGTCTAAAACCTGAGAGGAGACTGAGCTTGTTTCTTCACAAGACTCCCAAATAGGTAAACGGTCTTAAAGTACATGAATCCATTCTCTTAATTCAGTGAGTTATTTCAAGGAGCACTCAACCAATTTTACACATCGAGATCAGTTTACTAGTCACGGTTGGTACTACTCAGCCTGTGAAAACAGTTGTATAATGTCCTCTGTGGCTCTGAAAGGAGCTTTCAGTCTCAGACCGTAACCCTGATGAGGTCATAGTGATGTCATCAGGGTAATCTCGGATCAGGCCTAAGATGCCAAATCTCAGGACCTACCTGCGGCCCATTTCACAAATGATCAGTAGTGGAAGAAGCACTCCAATCCTTCATTTAATTAAAAGTAACAATACCACTCTGTAAAATCTACTCTGTTACAAGTAACAGTCCTACATTCAAGGTTTTACTTCAGCTAAATGTACTTAAAAGTATTAAAAGTGTTCATTAGGTCCCTTTCAGAGTATTATTATATCATTATTGGAATATTATTATTATTATTATTGATCCCTTAACACATTAGCAGCATTTGAATTCTAGTCAAGGTGGAGCTAATTTTAACTACTTCATGCGCTGTTGGATAATTGTATCTATTTTGATGCATCATATTTTAGAGGTTTTCAGATGTTTTGTCTTATTCTGCAAAGTAACTTTAGCTGTCACATAAACATAGTGGAGTAAAAAGTGCTATATATGCCTCTGAAATTTAGTGGAGTATGAGTGTAAAGTAACATAAAATGGAAAAAGTACAAGTACCTCAAAATCGTATTTACTGTCTCTCGCAAGTCCCCCAACTTCATGAAAGAGCAATACCAAATTGCTGAAGTACTCTTTTGAATTATTTAAATCTTCAAAACTGTAGGTTACACTAACACAACAGTTAATTCTGTCTTTCCAAAGTCTCCAAACTGAGCTTTTATGCCAACTCAATGCTTATGAATCTGGTGCCTATATATTGTAGTCTTTGAGTGCAATTGTATTCAGAACTTTCCATTCAACTATCCTTGCCAACTAGTTTTTTAAATCAATTGTACATTTGATTATTTATACTTTATAACTATCTTCTTCAAAATAATTAGATTTCCATTTCTAACTTGTGATATTTCAATGCTGTGTCTTTGTCCAAGCGACCTGGAACCATTTTGGTAAAAGTTAAAATAACAACCCTGAGTCCAGACTGTTCTTTGACAGCGAGAAGCCTTTCAAACTGTAAAAGCATGTACTCTTTCAAACACTACCCCAGACCTCATCCTGGAAAGAAGAGTGTTTATACAAAGTTATGTGGCCTCCTCCATTTATAATGTGGGTCAACACTCTTCTTCGGGCGCCCCTTTTGTTCAGTTCCAGTGTCCAGTCATCTGGAAGGAGGTGAGAAATAACCCCATTTACCCAAGAGAGAGAATATAACCAGCTCTGTAGCCATCGCTGCAGACGCCAACTTGCGTGTGTATTTCCGTACTTTTGACGCCCGCGCACCAAGTGAAAATAGCTTGTCTCTGGAGCATCATGGACCAAATGAACCTCTCATTTATAACTCCCTGGTCACTTTGACACCTGTTAATACATTTTTCCTTTGTAAAAAATTAGATTTCCCTCCACCAGTGGCACTACTTTAAATGAGAGTCAGATGGAAACTTTTGTTAAAAAAAAAAAACATTACTGGAGTGCCATCGTTACTCCTCAACATTAACCAGACACACTGTACAGGCAATTTTGATTGATTGAAAGGCAAATAAAATTGCCTGCGATCGACAAATTCATTTTTGCTGTTATTGGGTCCTTGGACAACTAATCTTCTGAATTCCAACAGCCAGAGTACAATTTCAAGTTCGTCTGTATCCAAATTGCCAAACTTCTGCAGCCAACAAACAACCCACTAACTCTAAAACTGAGCCTTTCTCCTCCATAAAATTATTTCAAGTTTAAAACTTTCATACATCATGTTTCACACATGTAACATTGGCCAGACATGTGCAACAACTCTGCTAGCAAGCAATGAAGTGAAGAAAAATGATCAACAAGCGAGTTTGAATTTTAAAGAGTTTATTGTGAATAACCACTTTATTCGTTCTCCTCGCTCCTGAGCCTGGCGTTGGGGTTGGTGATCTTGATGGCCAGCTGAGCTGCCCTCTCCACGATAATCTTCCTGTTCTTGGAGGAGACGTTGTGGGCGATCTCAGCACAGTGAGTCCTGCAGAGGGAGAGGCGGTTAATGACGAAATGTTTTCACTGACAGTTTGGCCTGCAATTGTGTTGAAGTTTTCAGTGTTGTAACAACCTGATGTCAATTAAGTGGACGACATCTCAACCCAAAATAAAGCCACACATATTAAACAAATGATTGTGCTTCCCGGTGTTACAGCAGTTTGGTCTCATGTGATCCCAATTTATCTTTGCAGAAACAACTCAAGAATGTTTTTGCTGTACATTTACATATTTAAATTTACAGTAAATGAAAAATCGAGCTGTATGTGCAATTTTTCTACACACAGTAAACACAGCCACACTGGACTTTTAAATGCTTCTAAAAACACGCTAGTAAAAAGGGAAGTTATGACAGCTTCACTAAAAGCAGGAGCACCCAACCCAACCCTCATCATGCAACCAATGATAAATACTGAGGATGATGAATTAGTTACTAAATATGACTGTAACTACAGAAAGAAAAACTTAACAAGATGGAAAAGGTTCCCAAGTCCAATCATCGTATTTTTGACTTCCAAAGTGACATGATGCCACCTACAATTGGAATAATCAACTTTACACTTTAACAGTGTTGTAACTTTTCCACTCGTCCAAACGATCAATTAAAATAAAAGATGGAAAAAATAAAATCAGACTTTCAATACTATGTTCTGAATTGTTGATACAACAGGGACCAGTTTGAAGAAACAGTTAAACTGGTGAAATCAATGTCACCACATCTGGAATCAACTGGATTCACTGACAGTTTAATGATTAAAGCCTGTTCACAAAGCAGCTTCGTGAGCTAAATTTCAGATGAACTCTGGCTTTTCTTTGACTTGGGCTGATTAGATTACGCTTGTTATATTGCATCCAAACAGTAAAACATATCCTCATTGACCAAACTGGCATTTCCATGGATTTATGTGCTCAATAATAGTAAATGGCTGCTGCTACTAGATGCAGGTGGGAAAAGCCAAACATCTCCGCTGAAAATTGTACCCTCAAGACATCACGGATTTAGAGGAAATACTTTATTACATGCTTGACAATCCAGTCTACTTAGGTTAGGTGAGTGTAGCTGCTGAGTGAGTTTGGTTAGCGAGCTCACACTGCACAGGTTTTAAGTTAAACACCCTTTGAATCAAATTATCTGTCCTTGCACCAACTATCAGGCATCGACTATCCCTCCTAATCTGCTGCTGAATCTTTTCAGCAGTTACAAAAAATTATCTCCAAACAAATCAATTCAACTCCCTCTCTGAAATTGGTGAGTTGCTAGTTTGTAGGTCTAAGTTCAGTCAGACTAAACTCAGATCTCTCTCACCCCTTCTCCACTGAAATTAACAGGACGCTGTGAGTGCAGCATTAAAGCAGCGTGTGCTTTGAGCTGTGCTTCCTTGACAAGTGTCTCGAGCTTCAAAACTAAGTCGTGGTAACTGCCGCCTGCTCGCCCCACCTCAGTGCCACTGTGTCATTCATCTTTTTATTTTCTGGTTTAAAATAAACTGACAAGATGAAAACATCCTAACGCTAAGCTTCCATCCCTTCAGACACCTATGAATGACGTGATTGACACCAGATCCGGTACTTTCTACAGTTTACAGTGCAGCAAATAGGGCAGTCAAAGGGAGATTCTTGGATATAAAATTCCTTAAAGTGATTTGTGCAACAGATTGCATCTGTGTCAGAGCATCCCTTAGAAACATGAGGCAAAAAAAAGCCCATTGAGCCAAATCCAAGGACAGTGATAAGCCTTTCGACCTGAGTGATTGGCTGCTACAAACCCCTCTCTTTTAACACTCAGAGCTCTACTTGAATAATACTCTAAATATACTAAACTGTTATAGGGGATTGTCAGCGGCAGGTTGTTGTGAAGCCAGTTTTTAGAAAAGGTAAACTGTTTCACTTCTTCATACAAGTTCCTGCTTTTATAAAACCCAAATATTAGTCACCTGAGGCCCTGCAAGCATCCACAATTGTGATTGTTATTCCCATCAGATGTCAAATGCTGGACTATTACAAAAACATTGCCAGAGTAGTTTATAGCCTTCTGACATGTTGTTAGAGGATGCTTCCACTCACTAGTAACAGCCTACAATATTCATTCCGTCTTTAATAAAATCCTACACTGACATGTATCACTTGGCTATGACAGAGTATACCAGTTCAAGTCTGTCTGACACTCAAGGATCAGTTCACCCACTTTGCCCTCGGGTGTATAAACATGTAGTTAGTTATTTGCTGAGGTTTTTGAGATCTTTGCCACCGAGACTTCTGCCACCACCTAAATATACTGGAGGTGAAAGGAATTTCTTTTAAAAAAGGTGCTCAAGGCACTGAAACATTTGGACATCCTCAAAACAATAAAACCATCTAACAGAAACAATGTCCTATCAATCCATTGAAAGCTTATAAAATGCATATTTTCTATAAATGCTTTAGTTAATCACTCACATTTGCAACACTTACAATTCCATTAACCTCTATCGTACTGAAGGGGCAACGAAAGTCTCAGCAAGTACCTCAAATCTCTGCAGATAGAATAAACCTTGTGCAAGCCTGATATCAATAACTTTGGGCATGTAGGGAAAAGTAATCTACATTACTTTACAATACGTGCACACACAACTTACTTGTTGCTCATCATCAGGACCTCGAGCTCCTTGACATTGTGCACCAGGAACTTCTTGAAGCCAGTGGGCAGCATGTACTTGGTCTTCTTGTTACTACCATAACCGATGTTGGGCATCAACATCTGGCCCTTGAACCGCCTGCGGACCCTGTTGTCAATACCTCTGGGCTTACGCCAGTTTTTCTGTTGGAGACATGAAAAGCATATTCATGGATTAATCACTTGCAAGTCCAACATCGCCTGTAAAAGCAGCGATCCGACCCTGCTGAACATGTCTAGGTATGTTATATAGACTCTTACCGCAATCTTCACATATCTGTCAGACTGATGGCGAATGAACTTCTTGGTTCGCTTTTTGACAATCTTGGGTTTTGTGAGGGGCCTGAGGGCTGCCATGGTGACTGAGGACACAAGAAAAAACAAAGGTTACAACCAGTTAAACTGCAGGATCATTTGTGTTTATTGTGAATATTCACATCTCCATCTGTCTCCGGTGAGTGGCAGTGTCATAATCAGTGGGTCAAAATCAATAAATATTCACTGTATCTAGCAAGTCACACGTCGGCTGAATTAATCTGGCTTACTACAGCAGTATGATCCCAAAATAAGCAGATTTTGTTGCGATTTAATTGCAATAAACGGAGCAAAAGAATGCCAAAATAACTACATCGTGATGCCGACTTGTAAAAAGTCTAAATTCATGCTCTGTCAAGTCTGTCTGCAAGACGACAAGCAAACAACTTTTAAAATGCTTGTTTTCTAAATGAAGTTCGGATCAGAAATTCAAACTGCAGCTAACTCACTGCCACATTTATGGAGAACAGTGGCTCTCACTGACAAAACTACAACGGAGCCTGAGATTAAAAGGAATAAACCAAGTATGTATCAACTTGTCTGTTGCGTGAGCCTCAAGGTAAACGTGTTGACCAACGGCAGCTAGCTAGCTTCTACGCTGCAGTCAATGTTTAGCTAGCTAGCCATGCTACTCCATTTCACGCATTCCGCTTCAGCTGTATGGCCTAAGCACAAGTAAAAATGTCACATATGTCTAATATTCGCGACTGCTATTTGTTACTTTACAATGCTTATCAGTGTCCACGTTGTACAAGCGGGCCTTTACTGAATACTACAACCACATTTCACGGGGAGAGCGCTAGCAACCAGTGAGCCGCTTTCGGAGCAGCACCTCGCTCCAAAACGACACATTAAAGATGGTTTAAAATGATAAAAATGGTTAATTTTATTCAACATATGTAGAGTGGACGTCTATAATTGATAAACCACAGCAGGATGGCAAAATAACAAGCTAAATCACGCGGATTGATATAGATTGTATGGACTCACCCGCCGACGTAAATCCAAAAGGGACTTCGGTGACGGCGGAAGGAAAGAAAAGGACTTCCGCGAGTGTTGCAAAGGCTTATGGGTAGTGTATTTTATCAGCGTGTAGGACTTTCAAGGTGCCTGTGGTCCTCTGGAATTCACACTCCTTTCTCCAAACTAATTTAATTAAACAATATGAATATTATAGTGTTTGTTTTGGTTCATTAAAAGTGATTTTAAATTGTTTTAAGATGCACGCACATCCGTACGCCCATTTTTCACGTTTGTTTATCGCTCATTTCTGCGCACTTCCTGAAGAGATGAGTTTTTTTTTTCTTTTATAACGGAGAGGGGCTTTCTGTACTTCTCTGAACCGACTGAGTGAGCACATTATAATAAAGCTCAAGCTGAAACTATCACACCACAAAAGAAGCGGATTTTTGTTCCTGTTTAAGAAGAGGAGGCGGCTGCTGACTTGACATGCAGGGAGCGGGGGTGGGGTATGATACAAGGTAAATGATCTGGTTTTTTTGTCACATGATGATTGGTGATATAGTGCGTGATTAGAGCACGTATGAAGGGCTCGGACGGCTTGTATTTTCTTGTTTAGCTGTGTTGCAGCGCTTTGAAAATGGAATATCAGCCTATAATGAGGTGAGCGCGAGCTTAATGTTGTGTATTTTACTCCAAACTGTGCTGTTCTCTTTTTCTTTTTCCAAACCACTGACCTAACTTTCGTTTCCCGTTATTTACAGCCAGAACCGCAGTTATGGAGTGGCTAATCCCGGCTACATGCCAGCAGCGGAGGGGGGGGCAGGTAAAATCCACTGAGGTGTATTTGAAACTTTTGCACTGAACGTTTCGCTATCACATTGGTGTAAAGCTTTTTAACATTGCTACAATTTCACGCTTCCGTTTTTACACGCACATCAGTGACGTCATTTTCGACGTGCAGGTTATGTGAGGTTGATGGCACCGCGGTGGCTGTAGGAGTAGTGCGCGCGACTAGTTTTACACAGGTTATAGTGTTTGTTAAAGGACCTAACACCGCCTGTGAGTCTTTTAGTGTAGCTGTAAAACATCTCAGAATGGATCATAACATGGAGGGGCAAGGTAAGTCCCTCACTCACTACTCTGTCTTCTGGTGCTGTCAGGTAGAAACTTGTTATAACTTGGAAACAACCAAGAATTCAGCTTTTCCCAGAAAGAAAGTGCACAATAGAGTCTCTAACAGTATTTTCACAGGGTAGTCGTTTGTGTCATGCATGAAAACTTTTAACAAGCTTTATAACCTTTTATAAGTCTACATCAATGCGCGTGACTGAACTGGTTCTTCTGGTTTGTTTTAGCAATGTTCGCCCCACCCGCTGCTGAGTCCCAGGGCCCCAGCGCTCCTCCGGCCAGCATGTTTGACAGCATGCCTGGCTATGAAGGAACAGTGGCAGGAGGAGGAGGTACAGTACAGCCGTACTTTTAGTAGTCCCATTCGCTCCCACTGACAACCTCTCACAGTACTGTCATATTCACTCCCTGGTCACTTTATACCTGACCACCTATTCTACCTTTATGAAACGTATAATAGACAGGTTTTTTTTGTGTTAATTCAACTATATATTTATTATTGAGGTTGTATTACTGTGTTTCTAATATTTTACCCCCCTCATGTTTGTAAATGGGAACTACTGTAAATGGGGACAGTTCAACACCACTGCAAACTACAACCTCAGTAATAAACATATAGTTAAATGAACACCTCTCTGACAGAGTCAATAAAAACTTAACATTATAATCTGTATAAAGGTAGAACTTATGACTGAGCTGTTGTATTGGATTTTACAGGTGTACGTAATAAAGTGTGTTTACTGTATGTAAAAAAAAAAAGGAATGGTTGCTGTTGGGATAAAGCAATAAAATAGTACAAAAAATCTTTCAATATCTGCTGTAGGTGGATTCCTACCGCCTCCGATGCCTGCTTACCCAGCTCCTCAGCCTGAGCCTGGACCTGAACAGCCACATTGGAAGTAAGACTCAAACCATTTCCTTTTTATTATAACAAGACGGCTATTGCAAAACATTTTCCAGGACGTGTTTTAACAGTAAAGCAATCCGAGCACTTCATGCGCTGTGACAACTATCGCTTCCTCTTATAAAGTTTAGACTGCATGACATACTATATATCTCATTCCCTCACCGCTGACAGCATCCCATCTATAACTGAAGATACGGCCCGGGAGGCGTTTGTCCTGTTTGCCTCCAGCAAGTGCTGCTACAGTTCAGCACCAGCAAAGGATGGTGTGATCACCAGCATGGAAGCGTTCAATACGTACAGGGTAAGAGGAGGTGCGTTTGTGTGTTTGGAAAACCTGCTTAAAAGGCACAAAAATCAATAGAAGTGATAGCTTGTATAATAGTTTTGGATGCTCAGTGCATGGAAAGTAAATGGCTGCAGATCATATAATATAACCAGATAGAGCAAGAAAATGACTTGTTTGTTTTCTCCACCCCTGTTTTGTTTTAGTACCGCCTGGAAACCTTTACTGAATCAAGATCTACAGAGTGGAGTCACGAGCCATACAATGGTACTGTACTATCACCTTGAGTTGAATTCTCTGTCTTCTGCTGTCAGTCAGCTTTTTGGGCGACTGCTCACTGATAATAATAATATGTTGTTTTATTTGGATCAGGCCAGCCAGTGGATGCCTTTGCCCAGTCACCTCCAGGGCCTTGGGATATTCCTGCTAAATCCCCCAATTTTTTTATGGATGGCAAACAGATTATCAAGGTTCCCTACACATCATCCATGAAGGTAAATTATACAACACGTGTTTGGAGAAGAAAAAGCTCCTGTAATTGATTGATTTTTCCTGACAAGAAACATTTCACATGCAGGGCTGCCACGGTTGTGTGGGAATGGGGCGAAAACCTTGTAAAGACTGTGCTGGTGCTGGCAATGTAAGTAATCCCCACAGACCTCATTAAAAATGTTACTTTAAGACCTTTAGCTCAGATCATCTCATCGTAAGATATCTTTTCTTGCTCCTGTCAGAAAGTTTGTTGGGTGTGCAATGGATCTGGTTACCGCCACGGAGATGATCGATGCCACCACTGCAGTGGCAGAGGGAGAGAAAAGTAAGCCTTACCCATCGCATCTCATAGATTTCTAATGAAGTAAACGTGACAGTTACAGTTTGTGCTTCTCCTGAAAGATACTGATAGTTATTAATCATTATTCTGTTTACAGTTGCAGCCACTGTCATGGGCAAGGAGCGAGACAATGTGACGTATGTCGTGGAAAACAGCAGCTTCTGGTCTACATCAACCTCACCGTGAAATGGTGCTGCTTCCTCAACATTGTTTATATTAACTAACGCAATGAATAGTCTTTACACTGGATTTCTTATTTTCTGTGTGCATGCTTTCAGGACCAACAACTCTGACAACTATGTGGTGGAACAGTCAAGCGGACTGCAGGTGGACAACCTCAGCAAGGTGTCTGGCAAGGAGCTTTTCAGAGACTCTCAGTACATGGTAAAATATCTTTTCTCGTTTTCTCAGGGGGCACAAGATATACGTGGGGGGGTGGGGGTGGCTGGAGAACATGCAGATTACCTGACTTATTAGACTCTGATAACCATGCCTGCTTATCCATCTGTTCTAATCAAGTTAAGGTAGACTCTGACCTGAAGCGTCTTTTTAGGCTTCAAGTGTATTTTCTTTTATTGTGTTTTGGGCTCTCAGCACTGCAGAAGTGTGGGTGCCCACACAGAAGCTATGTGGCTGAACACATCCTGTGTGACAGTGATGGAGGACTGGAGCTACTGCTGTTGACACGCTCCTCTCACTGTGCAGCACGTGTACTGTGTAGTGTGTTAGGCCTAATACTGACCCTGTATTCAGAGTTCATAATTGTGTATAAAATCCATTCTACTTGATCTGCCAGCCAATAAATGAATGTCATTTAAACAGTGATGGTGATTCAGCACTTATTAATATTCTGCTGATTAACCTGTGCAGGTATACCCGGTGATGGGCTTCCCAGACCCTGCAGTGGTGCATGCTTCACAGCGCTTTGTCAACGAACACCAGGGCAAGTTCTCCCAGACATCACGCATTCTACAGCAGGTAACAGTGCCTCTACTTTATTCATATTTTTATATAAAATAATATTTTGTTAATGTTAATAGACTTGGATTAATACTTGGACTATTACTTGTGTTTGTGTAGCATGCTCATATTTGCTTTCTTTATCTGCAGCGTCAAACCATAGAGCTGATCCCTGTCACCAAGGTGACCTACACGTGGAAAGGGAAATCACATATTTACTTTGTTTACGGGAATGAGTTCAAAGTTAACGCAGACAACTATCCCGCCACCTGTTGCTGTACTGTAATGTAATTACAGTGTTTGTGTATGAATGTTTTTCCCTTCCAGATCATTGGGATATCTAAATAAGTCAATTCTGCTGATTAACAGGAAGTTCCCTGACATGTGGGCAGTTATGACCTTGTTAGAGCTGGATGATCAAAAGAGTTAAAGGTGTTGTCTGCAATTCTAATCCAATACACTTTTTGTCAAATTCAGTGAATATCTCCTCATGGTGCACTAGCTGTCCATTCTGTGTGTGCGCTGATAAAAAATCCAGTGTTCATACACAGCCCTGGCTCTGTAAATGGGAGACAAACAGAGTGGCTCGGACCGAACCACATAACTCGTGCTTGTGCACAGGACAACAGTTTGGACAACAGCGAGTTTGACCGCGGGACCATTTGTGTTTATTGTGAATATTCGCCTCTCCATCTGTCTCAGTTTCATAATTGGTGTGTCAAAATCAATAAATATTCACTGTATCTAGCAAGTCACACGTTGGCTGAATTAATCTGGCTTACTACAGCGATATGATTCCAAAATAAACAAATTTGGCTGTGATTTAATTGCAATAAATAGATCAAAAGGATGCCGAAATAACTACATCATGATACCGACTTGTAAAAAGTCTGAATTCATGCTCTGTCAGGTCTGTCCGCAAGACGACAAGCAAACAACTTTTAAAATGCTTGTTTTCTGAATGAAGTTCGGATCGATCAGGGCTCTCCAGAATCATAGACTCCACCTTTAAACAGAGGCGTTTAACCGATGAACTCCCCACAGGTCAGTAGAACTGAGGAAGCCTCCAATAAGCAATCTTCAAGGCTACACAGAAAATCAGTTTATCTTTGACTAACTAAAACAAGATAACTAATCATGGTTAGAAAGTTTTTATTGTTATGTGACATTTGTATGCATGCACCACAGAAAAGAATTGCTTACTGACACAATAATCATACTATATTCTCTGATTCCTGGGATGTTTTGCTCTTACATGGCAGCAGTGATTTTTTCATCATCACTAAAACCACTATTTGATACTGAATATTATTTTTTACAGCAATGATATTTTATAATGTTAGTAATATGTATTTGAACATAATCCGTTTGCTCTAGTGGCAAAACTAATTATTTTTTTTATATGAATGTAACTCACTGTTAAAAGTATGGAAGCCCATTTCCGCCAACGTGATGAAAAAAAAAAAGATCCTGTAAGTCATTATAATGAGAAACTTTCTCTAAACAATGAGTTAGTATCTCAAAATAATGACTTAGTATCTCAAAATAATGAGAAACCTTCTCAAAATAATTACTTACTTATCCCGAAATAATGAGTTAGTATCTCAACATGAGTTAGTATCTCAAAATAATGAGAAACCTCAAAATAATGACTTACCCCGAAATAATGACTTGTTATCTCAAAATAATGACTTGTTATCTCAAAATAATGACTTAGTATCTCAACATAATGAGACTTTATCAAAATAATGACTTATGTCAGCTTCTCATTATTTTGAGATAAGTCATTATTTTGAGACACTAACTCATTATTTTGATATTAACTCATTATTTTGAGACACTAACTCATTATTTTGATATTAACTCATTATGTTAAGATACTAACTCATTATTTTGAGATACTAACTCATTATTTTGATATTAACTCATTATGTTAAGATACTAACTCATTATTTTAAAATACTAACTCATTATTTTGAGATACTAACTCTCATTTTCTCTTTTTTTCTCATGTCACGGGATCTTTTGTTTTTTCATCACATTGGCGGAAAATGGGCTTCCATACACATATTCATGTTTATGATCTTGCAAGATAAAAATGTGTAACACTTGCTTTGCAGTAATTCAGCCATCATTTGAATAAATGGTATTTGGCAATGTTTTGCTCAGGAGTCGTGTCGTCATTTAAAGTGGACCGTCGCTTGTGGAATGACGTGAGGAACGTGTTCGCCATAATGATAATAAACCGTGAACACAAAGCTACAATAAAGCAAATTAAGCTTTGGCTGTGAAGCGGTGATCGATACGTGGATACTCACCTTGGAGCAATCAAGTGTGGACTGATATCTGTGGACACACGTCTCGGTAAATTCGGGAAAACCGAAGAAGAACTGAGCGGAACAACGAGGTAAAGTTAGCATGTTAGCTAAGTAGCCAGGTTTACCTGTGCTGCTGCTGCTGCTGCTGCTAGCTAACACCTCAGTGCCAGGTTACATGTACAGGCAGGTTTCGGTGGTTCGAGTATGATTTGAATTTGGCACAATAAGCTGTGCACGTCTGGACAGCTCTGGCTCAATGTAAACTAGCACTGGAATTCAGAAGTGGCCACTTAAACAGTGTCGCTAGCGAGCTAAAGTGGAGCTTCCTTGTTTAGCTACAGTCTAGCTAGCTCAAAATATCGCAACAGGCAGTGTGTTGAGTTTGCTGCTGCTTGATACAGTAAGTATCTGCTTTAAGTGAAGACATGAAAGTGTTAGAGCTGAGATTTTAGCTCCTAATCAAATCAGAAAAAGATGCTTAGATAGTTTAATGTTATGCCAACTTGAAAGGTCCTGCGTGTTTTGACAGTTGCAGTCTCTGGAGGGCAGCTGCACCTGCACAACTTCAATTAGCTGTGTGGTGTTTGTGAAGCGGTGGAGCGAATCCGCTTCTCTACTGTAGAGAAATATGACTTCCGACTGTTGCAGCCATGCTGTCCTGTGTTTGCGTCTCGGTGGTGTTTTTGTTGGCTTTTTATGATCATAAGTCACTGCACACAGCAGCATACTCTGTTATAGCTCTGTGGAGGAGCAGATGAGTGTAGACTGAATAGATGGGAGAAGTATTCAGAGCCTTTACTGAAGTAAAAGTTGCAATACTAGAGCTGTAACGATTAGTTGATTAAATGATTAGTCGATCGACAGAAAACTAATCGGCAACTATTTTGATAATCGACTAGTCGTTTAAGTTATTTTTGCAGCAAAAAAAACCAGATGTTAAAATTTGCCACTTTTCTTGGTCTTGAATTATAATAACTTGAATATTTTTGGGATTTGGCTATTGATCGGACACACCAAGACAGTTGATGAGGTCATCATATATTGTGGTATTGTGATTGTGATCACTGTTTTCTAATGTTTTATAGACCAAACGATTAATCGATTAATTGAAAAAATAATCGACAGATTAATTAATAACAAAAACAATTGTTAGATGCAGCCCTAAGTAATACCACACTATGGGCTGCAACTACTGATTATTTTCACTATCGAACAGTTGTTTGGTACATTAAAAGTTCAGAAAATGGTGAAAAATGTCCAAGGTGATGTCCTCAGATGTCTTGTTTTGTCCACAACCCAAAGATATTCAGTTTACTATCATAGAGGACTAAAGAAACCAGAAAATATTCACATTTGAGAAGCCGAAATCAGAGAATTTGGACACTTTTTCTTAAAAAATGACTCAAAACAATTAATTGATTATCACAATAGTTGGCGATTAATTTAATAGTTGACAACTAATCGAATAATTGACTAAATGTTGCAGCTTTAAAGTCCTACATTCAAACTCCTACTTACTTGATGGTGTTTTATTTCATATATTATATATACATATGTATGATTGAGTCCTGCACACCTAATTTTCTTAAAATGTGAAAAAATATGTTGTTGCAGTTTTTGTTTTTAATCTAAATAAACAAATCTAAAAAACAATCTAGAAATGAATTTCTGTATCTTGAAAGAAGAAAGAATAAGACAGTTTGCTGCATGAGAATTATGAGAAATTAAATTTTGGAAAATACTTGACAAACAAATTAATGGAATAATCCTGGCACTGGCAGATGTCCTGGCACTGGCAGATGTTGTCACTTTAAAACAAACAAAATAAGGACTGAGGTAAGGACTGAAATGACTAAATAAGAAGGTTTTGTGCTGAAAATCATAAGTAAGTACATTACTTAAGTACCTCAATATTGTACTTGAGTACAGTACTTGAATAAATGTACTTAGTAACTTTCCACCACTGCTGAATAGTAAAGAACGTATTGATAACGAAATGAATGTATATTAAATGCATACCATCCTGACAGGCTGCGTTATGGCGTCGGCATCTGCCAGTGTGGACTCCAAGGCAGAGCTGACTGCTCTACTGGAACAGTGGGAGAAGGAGCAACAAGGCAGCACACAGGAGCTGGTCAACATCCTCACAAAGTAAGTATATATGCTTCTTGTCTGTTTAAAGTCTTTATGATAAGATAGTTTCACAAGCTGTGTTTTGGTGGGTGTGACTTAAAGATGTGTTGATGTTCTGTAACTTTCAGAATCTCAGAGCTTGTCGAGAAAGAGACAGAGGAGTACCACAAAGCAGACCCAGACCCTTTTGATGATCGACATCCTGGTATTTAAAAAAANNAAAAAAAAAAAAAAGGAGAAAAAACAGAACACATAATGGTAAGATTGCTGGAGATTTAAATATTGTGTATGTTTTTGACATTTCCTTCTTGGCCACTAGGGAGAGCTGATCCAGAGTGTGTGTTAGGACACCTGCTCAAGATCCTGTTCAAAAACGATGACTTTATGAACACGGTAAGAATGGATGCACTTAATGGAGACATGCAAAGTAAAGGCAAATTTTTAGCGTGTGAGTCAGAAGGTGATTTATTTATTTTTTCCCCTTTTTGTAGCTGGTGAATAGCTATGTGATGACCAGCCGAGAATTTTCCCTCAACGCAGCAGCTTGTCGCCTGCTTCAGAACATCATGCCTGGATTGGAGACAGCTGTGGTCTTTCAGGAAAAGGTGGGTTGTTTCTGAGTTCATCATAAGATAACAGAATTCAGTTTTTTTCTCTGTTCTCTTGTTCAAACAGTGTATTTAATTTATGTCTGCTGTTATGTTACCCTGTGATGTTCTTGTAGTTTTCCAGATGCATGTCCAACATGCAGCATTTAGTGGTTAAAGGTACATTAAAGAGTAGATGTTGTGCTTAGCATGCTGACATAAATAATAAAGTCAACCATCACAACAACAAAGAGCATCAGAGGGGAAGAGTTCTCATTTTAACTTGAGAGGAAGATTTCTGTCATGTCACTCAAGCACACTGCTGTGTTTGGCATTAAAGCGGTTAAGTAGGGACAGGAGGTAAAGTAAGGTTAGCCACTGAGTCGTTGGTACTGAACAACAACCTCATCAAATTTACATAACCAGAGATGACATCAGTTGTCCGAAAATGTAATTTTTGTTTGTGGAGTCACAGTCCGGCATGCACGTTAGCTGCACTTTGACCACCGCTCTGTGACAGTTGCCTTGTGGACATAGATAAACTGTCACCTGACTCTGTTTTCTTTTAAAGGTTCATTTGAAAAAGTTAATCTAGACTGAAAAACCTACAGTTTCGATTCTTTCTTCTTCTTCTTTTATTTAGAACTACACTTGTGAAATTGTGATGGAAGCCGTCATACATTTGACCAAAAATGAGAACAAGCTGGGCAAAATACAGTAGTAGTAACATTTCTCTGATTAAGAATCTGTTCACATTCTTGTTTCCATATGTATTTCATCATTCCCATGTTTGTTCTTCTCAGGAGGGCATAGTTGAAAGACTGTTTAAGTGGGCTCAGGAGGCCGAGCAGCCCCTCAGGATCTATGCCACGGGCTTGTTGGCCGGTGCTATGGAGAACCAGGACATTGCAGCCAACTACAGGGAGGAGAACTCTGTTTTGGTCAGTAGGGGATTCTGCTGTCTCAGATGTCCGTTTTGTTTTAGTGAATACTGTGAAAGTACATAGTGATGGACAAGGTATCACAACAACTGCTAAAACTGTTATCTCACAAAGCGTCAGAGCTCATCATCGGTAGGTGGTGTGAAGTAGCAACTTTCCATCAACTTGTTTTTCATGCTTTACTTTGACAGGTGCCTTTGATGCTGCATCGGTTGCGTGAGCTTCAGGATAAGGATGCTGAGAACAAAAGGGAAATCAAACGGCCCAGCCCCAGGAAGACTTTGAGTCAGCCTTTGCTACCGCTGGATGAGGAGACTATCGACGGCGGCTTTGAAGAGAAGCCCTTCACACTGGGCAGAAACGGTGCTGAAAGGGAGGGGACGGGGCCAGAGGAGGACGGCGAAATTCCCCTCTCAACCATCGAGCCTGAAAACGAGCTTTCGTTCCGTCTCAACTCCCCTCATAAGACCAGCAGCCGCACCAACTCGGCTGTTAAAACCATGATGAAGCCCATGTCTGCCCCGGGTTCGCTGACTCACCAAGGCATGTCTGATGGCAGCAGTTACCTAAGAAGGAGGGCAGAGAGGGAAAGCGGCAGGACCTCAAAACAGAAGCTAAATTTCTCTTTGCCAGAGCCAGAGAGGAACTTCAGTGAGCTCTCCAATAGCAGCTGGTCTGAGATGAGCCCCTGGGTGATTGGCAACAACTATCATCTGTACCCTCTGACCCCAGAGATCGAGCAGAGGCTCATCCTGCAGTATCTCACACCTCTGGGAGAGTATCAGGAGGTTTGTCCGTTACCATCAGCCTACACAGTGCTTTGTTTATCAAGTTTGTATGCAAGTTATGCATTTCCCTTGTCTTGTCACAGACTAACCAGCAGATGTCAGTCTTTCTTTATTATGATGAGAGAAATTATCGTGTTTGATTCTGATACTATGAAAAAGTGGTTTTGAAGCATGCACCTTTAGTTTATACAGGAAAATGTTGACTATGACTAACAGGCTTTTTTTATGTTAAACATCTGTTCCAACAACCAGCCAATTACAAGGTTCCATTATAAAGTAAATTGACATGATTTATGCGTTCTCAATGCCCATTCCTCCTTCTACCTGCAGCTGCTGGCGGTGTTCATGCAGATGGGAACCCGTGAGCTGCTCATGCATTATATGGATCTAAAGCAGACCAATGACGTGCAGCTCACCTTTGAGGCTCTCAAGGTAAACACCATCTCCTGTNCCCCCCCCCCCTTGCTCTGAAAATGCAAGGTCAAGCTCCTTTACATTTATTTTCTCTCTCCTCTCTCCTTGCAGTACCTGGCTTCTCTGCTGCTGCACAAGAAGTTTGCTGCGGAGTTTGTGGCTCATGGAGGAGTTCAGAAGTTGCTGGAAATCCCCAGGCCATCCATGGCTGCCACTGGAGTGTCTCTGTGCCTCTACTACCTTGCCTATTACCAGGACGCCATGGAAAGGGTATGAAACACACACACATTATGCAAATACGCAATTAAATCAACAATATTGTCATTGCCGAGATATAATATCACATAATCAATAAGAATAATAATATTGTGATATATTGCAAAAGTTGTCTTTCACCGAAACTAACAGCTGCTTTAGCTCTAGTAGCATTTGTATTCATTGGTGTGTCCTCTCCTCTCAAGGTGTGCATGTTGCCCCACTCCATCTTGTCAGATGTGGTTGGTTACACGCTGTGGCTGCTGGAATGCTCACACGCATCCGGATGCTGCCACGCCACCATGTTCTTCTCCATCTCCTTTTCTTTCCGTGCCGTCCTCGAGCTCTTCGACAAGCAGGACGGGCTCCGACGCCTCGTCAACCTGGTAGGACAACCCACACGTGATCCTTGCTAAACCATCTGTGTCACTCATAGAAAACCCAATATATATATCAAGAACTGATAAAACTGAGCAGTCGATACAATATCACAACACAACATAACAGATGCTGATATGTGATGACTAATGTGGGACGTGAACTGACTGTTTCCAGATTAGCACACTGGAGATCCTGAACCCTGAGGACCAGGGAGCGCTGCTGAGTGATGATGAGATTTTCTCCAGCAGGCAGACAGCCAAGCACACCTGCATGACCCTGCGTAGGTACTTTGAGGCCCACCTGGCAATCAAGGTGGAGCAGGTGAAGCAGTCCCTGCAGCGCACAGAGGGAGGTGCCCCCATTCACTCCCAACCCTACTATAAGGTACACGGAGGACAAAGGATAAGTGAGATTGACATTACTGGACAATGCATTTTTAAATGTATTATACAGATATTGTGTTTTGTTGCTCTGTTTATGCTGTAAACAGAAGTTTGTGCTCCTGTCGTGATCACTTGTGTTCTCATCTTGTTCCCCCAGGCGGTCAGCTACAGCCGTGAGCAGGTGGTGGAAATGATGGAGTTTCTGATAGAGTACGGCCCTCTGCGACTGTACTGGGAACCAGCAGAGGTCTTTCACAAGCTGTCTTGTGTCCAGCTCCTCCTGCAGCTCATTTCCATCGCCTGTGACTGGAGGACTTACTACGGCAGGTATGGACCACACAGTAATTCTCATTTCTTCTTGCTTCATCTATTGCCTTTTCCTTTTTACATTTTTTTTTTTTTTTTACAGAAAGAGCAGTTCTCACTTCCAGTTATTAAGTGACTTGTAATGTGTGATGTTGTGATTATTGTTCTTTCCCCGTAGGAGCGATACAGTGCGTTACGCCCTCGACATCCTGAGTATCCTCACAGTTGTTCCAAAGACCCAGCTGTTGTTGTCTGAAGCTGTTGCTGTGCTCGATGAGGGGGGATCCACTGTTTCCACTGTTGGTAGGTTTTATCAGAGTGTGATGCCAATTTCAACTAAGATCCATCCATCAGAATGTTACTTTTAGTTAGAAATTGAATCGTATTTTAGTTGTTATCAGGCACTCTTAAAAAGTCAGCTTAGAATATGTTTACTCTTAAATATTTTGCATTTTGTAGGAAACAACAATGTAAAACTACTTGTACACAGCCAATAGTCACTAACACATTCAAGCAGCATGGCATACAGTACGTTGAGTTGGCAGCTGTAATGTAAATGTAGTGCAGCAAAATTAAAATTATTATTACACCCCACAGAATGTAATAACATGCAGTAGCTTTGTATTTTCGTTTTTCTTTATTTCATAAAACCTGTGCCCAGCTCTGCTGAGAGAGTCAGGCACAACTCCCAAGTATTATTTTCCTGCGACGTTTTTCATTTAATTGTTTGTTTTTCCCTCTCAGGAATGAGTATAGTCCTGGCAGTGGCAGAGGGAGAGGTGTTTGTAAATGATGCAGAGATTCAGAAGTCAGCTCTGCAGGTCGTCATCAACTGCGTCTGCGCTCCAGACAAACGCATGTCCAGCATCGGCAAGTTCATCGCAGGCACCCCCCGCCGCCGCCTGCCTCAGCAGACCAAAGCCAGCGAGAGTGTGCTCACTAAGATGTGGAATGTGGTGCAGTCCAACAATGGCATCAAGGTAGAGTTAACTCATGCCAGTCGCTAAAGCCTTTGTTGTTTTTATTTTTTCAAGGATTTGCTTGACTTTTTTTTCAAAAGCATTAACAAAAAGTGACCTCAAAGTCATTCTGTAAGACAGGGTGTTTAAAGTTGTGGCAGTGGCTGAACTTTTGAGACATATTTGTGCAATGTGACAATTGCTGCTATATACTGCGGTGGTAAATGGACTGGATTTATATAGTGCCTTTATCTTGGGAACACTGCACACTTTTTAAAAGCTTCACATTCCCCCACAAACACACACATCCATACACCATACATAAGGACGCTTCGACATGCAGTTGGACATTATGACATGCTAATTCACCGGCAGCAAGAAAAATGGGTTGCTGTGTGCCTGAGCAAAGAATTGTGGAACAGCAGTTTCTACTATGCTCTTTTAAAGGAGTCCTGTGTTTCCTAGTATAAATAAGATGGCAAAGAAAGCACTGCAGCACCTTTCCTCAGCATTTAGAGTATTTGTCCACGTCTTATCATGGCTACCACCGGGTCAGTTCACAGCCTTTCTAATAAAAGAACCCTTTCAAACATGCCCTCGGTTCTGTCGGCCGTTGTTTTTAACTTACATTCTGTGTCTGTCCTGTAGGTGCTGCTGTCCCTGCTGACAGTGAAGATGCCTATTACAGATGCAGATCAGATCCGAGCTCTGACCTGTAAGGCTCTGGTGGGCCTGTCTCGCTCCAGCTCCGTCAGACAGATCATCAGCAAGCTGCCTTTGTTCAGCAGCGGACACATCCAGCAGCTCATGAAGGAGCCTGTGCTCCAGGACAAACGCAGTGAACATGTCAAGTTCTGTAAGTTTGCAGCAGAGCTGATAGAAAGGATTTCTGGGAAACCGTTGCTGATCGGTACGGACGTGTCTCTGGCGTGGCTGCAGCGGGCCAGCGTGGTCGCTCAGTCCAGGATCTCCTTCCCTGAGAAAGAGCTGCTGCTGCTTATTAGGAACCACCTTGTGGCTAAAGGCCTTCACGACACAGCCACCACACTCACCAAAGAGGCAGATCTTCCAATGGCGTGTCTGTCTCATTCTTCACATTCAACTTCTGCTTTCCCTCCTGTCGCTCCTCCCCCACCTGCCTCCCCCGTTGCTATTCTCCCCCGTACCCCACGGCTGGCCAACGGTGTGGGGTCAAGACTCGGAACCCATCCCTCCCATTCTTCCACCCCAGGATCCAGCAATCCACAAACACGTCCCTCTACATCACAACCTACTGGGTCTTCTTCTACTGCCTTCCCCTCAACGTCTGTCCCCCACTGTAGCAATGGCTCCCCACTGATTGGACGAATCATTTTCTCTCGCGAACGGCAAACGGGTTGCAGTACGGTGAGCTGCAAGAAACCTCGTGTGCTGAGGCAGAAATCTGACCATGGGGCCTTCAGCCAGAGTCCAGCCATGAAGAAGCAGTTTGACAGGCACCTGCCCTCCCCCCCTGCATTAGACAGTATCATCACAGAGTACCTGAGGGAACAGCATGCACGCTGTAAAAACCCTGTGGCAACATGCCCGCCTTTCTCTCTCTTCACCCCCCATCAGTGCCCCGAGCCCAAACAGAGACGCCAAGCACCCATCAACTTTACATCCCGACACACGCGGAGGGTTATATATCCTAAATACGGAGGAGTGGATGGCGGCTGCTTTGACAGACATCTCATCTTCAGCAGGTAGGTAGCTTTGTTAAATTCACGTGTCCATCCTTAAATACAAAGTGTGATGACTTCACTATCGTCCACAATCATTTCTCGACATCCTTCATTTTCCGTTTCCCAGGTTCCGTCCCATCTCCGTGTTCAGGGAGGCAGAAGAGGATGAGAGTGGATTCATGTGTTGTGCCTTCTCAGCTCGCGAGCGGTTCCTGATGCTCGGGACGTGCACAGGGCAGCTCAAACTCTACAATGTGTTTACAGGCCAGGAGGAAGCCAGCTACAGCTGTCACAGTTCAGCCATCACTCACTTGGAGCCCTCACGGGTGAGAGAAAGCTACGAGTATAGCAACAATTTTATGCCACGTCTTGCTATTGTTGCTGCATTTTGGAAATTGTTACTTGGATGTCTGAGTTTAACACAACTAGTGTGGATGCTAATCATGATCCAACATGCAACTTAACACAAGTGTTTTGTGGAAACATGAACCTTCCAGTGCACATACAGTGAGAATGAACATCTTACATCCAGCAGTTAAACTTTTCAAATGGACAATATTTGCATATTCATATGAGTAGATGTAATTTTAAGAATTCTAGGTAATTTAACTTTTTTTGTGGAAAAAAACATATCAGACAAAAAATATGATTCCAAGCAGAGTATGTTTATATGTCTTAAAACATATCTGGTGATCTTTAACCATCATATTTTGTATTTTTAGGATGGCTCTCTGCTCTTAACGTCAGCCTCTTGGAGTTACCCTCTGTCTGCACTGTGGGGCATGAAATCAGTGTTCATCATGAAGTAAGTGATGTTTGCACACGAGACTGAACTCATATTTTTACCAGCTACATACAAAATGCATTCTCTTATATAAAAATCTTTAGATATTGAAACATTCGGAGTGCCAAATTGCCAGAAAGCACGTACGACTGCTGTCTGAGACTATCGATCAGCAGTTCAAATAAGCCCGTCTGTGAGCCTCCATGTATGTGGTCTTCTCTGCCCAATGATAGAGCAGCTTTATGCTGTCAAAAGAGGGAGCTGCCGAAAGGAGATGACATGCTGTTTAATTATGCACGCTAACGGCCTGAGGGCTGCAGACTTCAGTTCATGGGACACAAGCACTTGGCTTCATTCATCCGCACAGTTTAACCAAGGCAATACTGGGACTATGCCGATGGATTCAGATTTGTTCTACAATGTCTTTAAGCACTTTTAAGTTTTAAAGTAGTCCATGTTTTTGATTCAATGTTGAAATGTTGCTCTTGTTGTCTTCAGGCATTCCTTTCTGGGCGACCATTACGTGGAGTTCAGTAAGCTCTCACAAGATCGTGTCATCGGGACTAAGGAACATATAGCACGTGTACGTATGTCAGCAGTTTTTGAACATGATAATATGAAATGATAAGTACATAAAGACATTGCCCATCAGTGGTGAATGCTCATGTTTGGCTTTTCTCTTCGCCAGATTTATGACATTCAGACGGGTCAGGTAACTCTGACTCTAAACAACCCGGACCTGGCCAACAACTACAAGAGGAACTGTGCCACCTTCAACCCAACAGATGACCTGGTGCTGAATGACGGGGTGCTGTGGGATGTCCGCACGGCTCAGGCCATCCACAAGTTTGACAAGTTCAATATGAACATCAGCGGCGTGTTCCATCCCAACGGCCTGGAGGTCATCGTAAACACGGAAATTGTATCCTTGAGACTTTAATACTTGGTTTGATAAGCATAGTAGAAGTTAGCCTAACCATTTTTGTTGTTTATGTGTTTTGTTGACGCAAAGACACCTATTTACTAGGCAGTAAAGTGAAACCAAAACTCATCCGTAATCTCTTTAAACAAGACTAAGAGTCTATAGCCAAGATAGCGGCCCTGTGAGGCTGTACTCGGGCACAGTGCACTTTGAGGTAAATGGTAACGTCAGCATGCTTAACATCCTTACAATGACAATGCTGATATAGTGTTTACCATGTTCTCCATCTTAGTTTAGCTTGTTAGCATGCTAACATTTGCTAATTAGCACAAAACACAAAGTAGAGCTGAGCCTGATGGGAATTACGTAAGTTTTGCAGGTATTTAGTCATAAACCAAATAGAACTTTTGACTCTAGATGAAAAGTTAAGGGATCACCAAAATCAGTAGGATTCATCCACTTGGAACCATGAATATCTGTACAAATGTTGATGGCAATCGATCCAGTAGTTGTTGAGCTATTTCAGTCTAGACTAAAGTGGTGGACTGACAGACATTGCATGGCTAAAAATTGAATTTATGGCATTTTTCCAAGGTGTGAGGCAGTATAATAAGTGCGCACATTTTTATCGAGTATGTGATTAAAAAAAGTGGCTCTATTTTGATGGGTGTGTTTACATCACGTTACAGTGAAAAAAAATGTTGCAGCATTTAAGAGACTCGCTTACAGTCTTTTTGATTAATTGCTAAAATTAACAGCGGAAAGTGATTGCATTTTTGCGATTCAAGAGTGCTTGTTAAACATCGAACTTAAGTACTGATTATACAGTGGAACATTTCATAAATCTGACCAGGACAAAAACCAAATTGTATCAGTGTTTAAATTCGTAGTCGCTCCAGTGATGGGATGACTATTGAGCTTTTATTTCACTGCTAAACATTAAATATTTATTGCACTGAAAATTGATTTTACCACCCTGGGGATGGTTTTAATCGCTGTGTAATTAAATTCGTAGCAGATTTAGTTGACACAAGTGAAAAAGAATGTCATGGTCCTTAGTTGGAGTTTCAGTGGGATCTGCGGACCTTCCACCTCATCCACACAGTTCCCGCTCTGGACCAGTGCAGAATAGTCTTCAACAACAACGGCACTGTCATCTATGGAGGTAAATACAAAAGCCAATGCATGATGGGTAATTTAGAGCATTTGGCTTCAAGCCTACGACACACTCCGCAGTCATTGCAAGTGTGTGAAAGGTGCGCTTGAGTGAAAGGCTGGTAATTATGAATCAAAGTGAGCATGTGTGTATTTGAAGAAAGGTGTGAACAGTGCCGGTAGAGGTGTGTGTGTGTGTGTGTTTGATACCACAGTCACTCATAGCCATATGGGCAGAAGGCTCAGTGTTGGACTGGCGACAGAGAGAACCAGCTGGTTCACGCCGCCTCACAGGAAGAGCCATGGGCGTGCCGTAATGGCTCTGCCCATACAACGACCACTTGAACCTCTCAGTAGCCCGAACCGGCTAACCAGCTCAGTTTTTATTCCGTCTCTCACTCATACTGTGGCTCTTTGCTTTTGCAGCAATGTTGCAGGCGGATGATGAAGACGACATGATGGAGATGCAGATGAAAAGTCCATTTGGTTCGTCGTTCAGGACCTTTAATGCCACAGACTACAAACCAATTGGTAAGGCTTCCTGCCCTCACCTCACTTTAATTGATCTTTTCTTCAAGTCTTTTATCACAATTAAGGGATTTTGCTCAGAGACCCTTTTTTGTGTTCCACTTGTGACTATATATTATACACTGTAGTACTTGGTAACCATGTTTAATGTTCTTTGCTCGCTTCTCAGCCACTATTGATGTCAAAAGGAATATATTTGACCTCTGCACTGATACCAAAGACTGCTACCTAGCTGTTATTGAGGTAAATTCTTGTCATAATGTGGCTTTTTAAACGCAATTATTTTTTGCTAAAGGTTGCGATAATTTATGTCTTTTTAAATATGAAATGAAAGAATTGAACTTCTCTTTCCTCCTGCCTGTCCCGTAGAAACAAGACTCTGTAAACACTGACACAGTGTGCAGGCTGTATGAAGTTGGCCGGCAGAGACTTGCAGAGGAAGAGGAGGAGGATGAGGAGGATCAGGTTCTAACGTTGTTCTTTTAATTTGGATATTGCCGTGCCTCTTTGGTCCCTTTAGGCAGAGATTAAATTAATTGTAATTTACCTTTTTCTTTTTGGGTCATCTGTGTGCACCAGGAGGATGACGATCAGGAGGAAGACGATGACGATGACGAGGACTCAGACGATGATGTCGATACAGATCCCCTCATAGCCGAGCTTGAAAATGAGAACGGCGGAGAGGATGAGGACGACGAAGAGGAAGATGACGGGAACGATGAATTCTCTCCTTCTGATGAAGAGGTGGCACGCCTTCTCGAAGAGGATGTTGACGTTGGGGACGACGACGATGAGGATGACAATGACGAGGATGACTCTGATAATGACGATGTTGACCTGGATGTGGACAATGGTGAGTAAAGCTTCAAGTGAACGATGTGTGGGTGTCTGCAGGTTCTTATAAAGTCTTACAGCGTTGTAGAGTTGTATCGATTCAAGCCTTTAAAATGTCTTAAATACGTATTGTCTTTTATTTAATTTTCTTTGTATCTGGATAACCAAGTTGGCTTTATTTCAATGTAGATGATTTGATACACATCTGGATTTTTCAGTTCTTCAAAGCTGGCTTAAAATGTATCTGCAAATATTGTCAGAGCAACAAGTCTGTAAGCCCAAACCTGCACAAGTGCAAACTTATTCACAGTTAGCTAAGAGTTTCTAGGGTAAATCATTTTCTGACACAAATGACTCCTTTCCCTAGAGGGATGATGATTTTAGATGAAAACCTCAAGAACCTTGAGAAACCCGTACAAACTGTTGGTGTTATTATCACTATTTAATTTCAGCAGTAAAGTGTTAAATAGATATATATATGATAAAATACACAACAAAGTAAATAAAAGACAAGAACCAACCCCAAAAAACAAAGACATGAAATCAATTAAAACTTTCTGAGTGTTAAAAGACTCATGGAAACAGAAAACATGACATTTAACTATGACATAATGGTGTTTAGTCATTTGAACTGTAAAATGAATGAATCGAAAGACACTGTATAAGGCTGGTTTGAACTCTCTACTCGTGTTGCCATTATTTCAAAATAATTGTGAAGATAACTTTATCCAAGATGAACAAATCAATCCTCTGTCTGCGTTCAAAGAACCCACTTAGCTGGATGAGAATTAACAGGATCTTTTAGCCTAACAACAGCATGTTAGCTGGGATAAGTTGAGCTACATTTGAAGAATGTGGCCCTGATCTGCAGTCTCAGGTAAATGATGCAACAGTGCTGATGTTTGGTCCAGTTTCTGTGTTTTCATGCTTGTCTGGTCACTGTGGAATTTAAAAACTGCTGTCTTGGTTTATTCCAGACGTTGAGTTGAATGACGGAAGGAGAAGGAAGCATGAATTTGAGAGGGGAAAAAAGGATCTCAAATTTTGCCAAAGCTGCTTTGTTTTTGTCATTTTGGCAGTTTTACCCCTTACCCACTGGCCTATGCTCTCTATTCCCACATTTCAAAATCTGTGTTTGTCTGTCGCACAAACAGACAGCTCCGACAACTCTGACCTTGAGGATGACATCATCTTAACCCTGAATGAGTGAGGAGCCGTTTGGCATCTGGGACCGAGGAACCGGACAACATGGTCAAGACTCCTGCCTCACAGACATTTGAGCTGCAGAGCAGGAGGCAAGAAAAGAGGATAATATCATCAGATAAGGTGGGAGATAACTTGGAGCACTGCCAGTTTGAAACAGTAGGTGTCTACACACATTGGGACTCTGACTGACAAGACCAAGGAAGAACAATCTCACAGAGATTGACTTACTAGTGGTCAAAAATGATTGTATTTGATATAGTTTTATAAAACAAAAGTGGGCTTGATGATGAGCGAAATGGCTAGTGTGTGTAGATGCAGTGAAGAAAAGTTTTATATTTTATCACATTCGCGGCTCTTTAAATAAGCCTCTTCATTTGATATTGATTCACTCACTTTATAAGCCTCTGTTTGGTCACAGATTAGTGTTTGTAGGAGAAAAGGCTTACATCGCAGGGCTGTGGGTCTGCATTTGTGTGGCAAAGGATACAATGCTCTCTCAAGCTTGTATTTTGCCAGACTGCCTCAAATAATCACCAAAAAGTACGACAGTACTGAATTAGTCACCTCACGTAATGCACAAACATGTTACCGATGGTTCATCAAGTGTCAAACCCACCCTCAGGTTTTGCTTTCACCATAAAACCGATGACCAAAACGCCACACACAGCAGTGCCATTTGTGAATATCGCCTCCTGATTTCATTATGTAAATAGGGAAATGAATTCAGCTTTGTGCTCTTGAATTGCTGAAGAATCCATAACTAGTGTGGACACTGTAACAAAACTATTGACACAACTGCTCACTGTCAGCATATGACATAAAGAGGCTTCTACAGCTCTCTACTATTGTGTTATTTTACACCCCTTTATTGAGCCAAGCAAGGATTTGGGTTTAGGTGATGTTTTCTTGAAAAGATTACCGGGCTTTGTGCTGTTGATAACTGAAAAATGAGCTTAATTTAATGTTAGAAAACTGAGGATTTATCACAGTGACTTTGGTTCAGGACTGATAATATAGTAAACCTCATCCCCTTAAATAAAATTGATCTTGCTAAATATTTAAAGAGAGCTTAGAAACATTGGAAATAAAAGAAGGTGGTAAAAGTTCATCTGATGGACTGATGGGAGGCTTCAAACTCTCAACATTGTGAAAACAAATGCCTTGTATTTGCACACTTCCTTTTGAAAGAAGTGCAAACATTTCATGATTTTTCTCATGTTTTTGCCTTGTATCTATTCATTTTGCCTGTTTTCCATAAGGAGACTTTTATGTTGACTTTCTTGAGACAGTTTATGTACAGCTTGTATGTATCTAAAGTATTTTTACTATAAATAAAGCCGCAAAAAATATTTTCTTGTGCTTCTTTAACGAAGTGTGAATGATGCTTGCAGTAGACATTTAATAAGCTGTCATGGCAGAGGTGTCTTAAACAGTTGTGGCTCTTAAAAGGAAGAAAGAAAGCGCATGCTGAAACTGGTGCCAATATCAAGGTCTGATTAACGCACAAACTTGATTGAAGGAGCTCCTGGAGGGAACCTTTAAATAAACCTTTTGAACTGCAGGGAACTTACCTTTGGTTTGGTAGAACACAGACGATCTGTACTGATGGTCTCACATCAGCCTACCTCTCAATAACCAAGGGGGGTACCATCAGGTTTTGTGCTTGGTCCATTTACACATATTATTATTCCAACACTGACTTATGATATCCATTTTTATACAGATGATACAGTCTTGTTTTCCAAATCAAACCATGTCTAGATTCCTTTAATGTTTTCAGACATCTCTGCATAAACTTAAACTTGTACTGAAATTTCAATTCAATCTTATAAGTATCTGGGAATTTGGTTAGATAGCAGTCTTACAATTAAACCTCGTGTGGAACAGCTGGCACAGAATCTGAAGATAAAAATGGGTTTCTTCAATTGGAATAAAGTGTGTTTTTTTTCTCTTGAGGACTCTTTTGCCATTGGCCATCGTGTCTGTGCTTGACTATGGAGATATCCTGTACTCTCGGGCTGCTCATTCCACCTCACTAGCAACAAGACACCAATACTGTTGTTTGTAAATGTATCTTACTAAAGCTGCCGCGGTATATCGCATCTCTTCTCAAATGAAAAACTACTTACAAAGGACTTTAACAATTGAAAGTCTGGTCCAATTGAATGAATTTAAACTTTTCATTTTGGACCTTTTTAGAGTGTGACTGGCTGTGTTTAGTTCTGTGTCTTATCTCTAGTCTATTTCTCCTGCTGTACCCATGTCACCTACATCAAACTACCTCAATAAATAAAGGTTATGATAATATGATAATTTTTAGTAATGTGTACTAGTACAGTACATGCATGTAGGTACAAGAGAAAGAGATGTGAAGTTGGAAAATAAAGGGGTAAAAATGTGTGCAAACTTAATTGTGAAAATAATTTACACTGTAGGTATTTTTTTAACTAACTGGTACCTATTCTGTTATTACGGGTTACAGTATCACCTACGGAGCAACAATGCTAGAACTCTGGGAGAAGATGGGGTAATGAGTCCTACGTAGCATTTTATAAATCTTATGTAATTTATTTCAAAACTACTCCTACACTACACTGGAGGGGTACAGATGATGACAAAAGGAGGATAGGCTAACTACAAAGTTCCTAAATAACTTCGGGGTACATTCGTGTTTTTACTTTGGAACAAACTGAGGTCCAGGGAAAAGAGTGAGGAACATACTGTAGGCCTATATGTTACTGTGTATGTTGTATAGTAGGCCTACTTACTGTACAGTATGGGGTACGACATCGTACTCACAGGGGACTTCAGCAGCCTGATGGTTCAGGTTTGTGTGGATTGACACTGTTGTTACACAGGGTGCTCTTCATTGTCGTCATGGCGTACAGTAATTACAAAAGCTTTTTTATGATGAGGCAGTCGTCGAAGATGATCAATATTCTGTCCTGTGTGTAACCGTCATGAACAATAAAGGACATGAACACTACATTAGAATATATAAAATATGACTATCAAACGCAGCACGTCTCCTCTTCAAACAATTTCAACCACAGGCAATATCTATAAAAAAACACCTCTTAGCAACACCTCCATGGAAGACGGCCTCTGCTGACCTGTATGCGGCTCTCAAGGATGGTCATGCTCATATTAGAATGGATACCCGGTAGTTAAAAGTACTTACAGTGTAAGTTCCCCCAAACACCAGATTGTTGCTCAGCAGGTCATACTGTACCCTGTTATAACAGAGTAGGTTCCCAGTAGTGAAAATAACCTACAGTATAAGTTCCTTTCTAAGTTCCCACATTGTTACCCCCTTATGCCCTAACTTCACGTCTTGTTCCCTTGTACCTACATATATGTTTCTGTAGGTGCTGTACTGGAACACTGTTGGCACATTTTGGGCTGTAATCTAAAGCGCTACCAGTAATTCTATCAACAGTGTGCCTCAATAGTACGGCAAAAATCATTATCTACTTATCAGTTAAGTTAGTTTTAGTAAATTATTCTGATGTCCAGTGAGATGAGATTACAGTTTTCCGGGCTGCTTTTAAGTGAGATAAACTATGCAGAAAATAGAGCTAAGAGACAACCTGCAGGGGAAAGTGTGCAGTTGCATTAAGACTGAGCAGCAGCTGAGTTAAGATGTATGTATTAGCCCTATATTGGCTATGCCTGCATTTGTTTGTTGCGTGTGAATAATCACATCTTTAGTGCCCTTAAATTGTTTATATGCTTTACAATTTCCATAAAGTGACATTACTCAGGTCTTTTGATTGTCGAATTGTGCATGCAGGGATTTGCCACTAAATTTTCCTGTGGCCTCCCCCACAGTTATTAATAGAACGCATTAAAATAGTCACCAGAACCACATTAAGAAGGATCAAATAAGTATTTTAAATTGTGGGTGTGTGTGTGTGCCTGCACGGGCACGTGTGTGTCCATGTGTACAGACAGAGATTATTTGCACAGGGACAAATGTATGATCCTGAGGAGTGTAAAGAAATAAGAATGTGCGTGTTTGTGTGTGAAGGCAGGTGATGGATGAGCTGGTAGGACATGCTTCTTATTACCTCCTCGGCTGGCTCTTATTGTCTGCTGGCTTTGGGAGCGTTGAAACAGATAGCAGCTCTCACTGTATTAGGCAATCCCTGTTTGCAGTGGACCTGTGTCTCATCCTCACAGTGCTGCTGCATCAGAGCTAAATGTAGCCGCCGCTCTTCCCGAGCTGAACAAGTGAAGTATTGTCGGAAGAATGATAAGTTTTAACATCATTTAATATATCCTTTGTGCCAAGTTTTTACCATTTGCACACAGTAGTGTCTGATGGAAGCTTATAATTTGTTATATTTAGTTTTTTTTCTCAAATGTTTATTAGCTGGGATGCATATTTAGTTTATAAAACACCGCACACTCCTCCAGCTTTATGTATGTGATTGGAACACCGCCCACAGTGTTCCACTTGAAGTAATAGACAGATGGGAGTCAGTCACAGCGTCGCTATGATGGAGAGAAATTACCCTGCTGAATACTGCCCTCCCTCCCACACTACATCAAACTCACTGGACGCTCAATATTCACCAGATCACTCTATTTTTCTACTCATGATTGCCTTGTCTATAGGACAAGACAGCTTAGTGCACTGAAATGACCAGACGTGCACTGAGCAATGGGTGAGATGCTGTGTGACAGAAGAATACTGTATATTCATCTATTTTAAAACATCAGCTCTTAAAAGTGTGTTGTCTTCCCACAGCATGCTGATGTTTAAATGTTCAAATCAAGGTCTCGGCGAGACAGGAACATTTCCAAGGCAGAACATTAATAGTGTTCCTGAAATGTTCACAAGTATAAGACTGTTTGTTGAGTGCTTTACTGTGGCTCAACGTCTTCTGCCCTTCAGCCATACTGAAATAATCAGAAGGTCATATCGGTGGATTTGCGTAGACTGTTAACTCCTCAGGTTTGAAGCTTCACAGCGAAGTAATATGCGTAGTTTTCATCATTACCCCACGGGCTACTTTTAACTGCAGTGACTCACTTCATGGTAGACCGGTGTGCCATGGAGTGGATCCACATGTTTGTACTTTGTGCACAAGTATCAACTAAAGTCAGTGCATCACACATATGTACGTCATTGCAATTCAAATCAGTTAGCTTACAGTCAAACTGTTTCCTCTTTAAAGGTAAAATCTGAGTGTTGATAGCAGATCGTCCTTTAATTTTCTCACAATTATGCTTTCAGCAACCTGGAGGCAATTTACTTTCTACAGTAACACATGGTGGGTATTTTATAGGCAGATTACAGTCTTTTTTTTTAAACTCAATATATTTGAATTTGACTTTTTTGGGGGATTATTAAGTAAATAAATGAATAGCTCACTACCACTTCCCCACCAGAGTATTGTTCCCAGCAAGGTGGAGGCTTTGAAACAGCACTGAGACCTTCATGTGTGGGAATAAAACTTTACAGGAAATATACAGAATAAATAAAATATCAAAAAATGTACAAATACAGAGCCTCAACTCACCGCTTGATATGAGTTACATGTACACATTATACTCACCTTGCAAGTCTCAACTCAAGTCCAAAGTGAAGTCCCGGGTCACACCTACACCTCTGCTTTACAGCTCATTAATCCACGACATGAAGTTGTGATTAAGCACAAGTCACCGGTGAATAAAGAACAACAGCCACATTTCAGATTCCATCATTTATTTTGTGTGAACGCCACCTATAAATCAGCCGGTGGTTGCGTGATGTAGGTCTAATGGGAAACCCACAGTTTGCCAAACCTATCAATCACATTCAAATGGGGAGGGAAATTGGCCGTTAGGAATTAGTTGCATCTCATCTGTGTGGGAGCATGACTGCACTATGACAAAGCATCGCCGGTAGTGGGTCTGTTTCTTTGAAATGACTCAACCAGGAGGTGCTTCCCCACATGGTCCGGCCTGATCTGTAACACTGGGACCTACTTTATGGACCGACAGCCCCCAAAGCGACACATTCAATCAAAAAAAAAACAAAAAAAAGGCAGACTGCCAGCCAGCAAGCAAGCAAGCAAGCAGGAGAAAATGCTGTTTGTATTTGTGATGGATGCAAGTGCCATGCAGAGAGAGAGAGAGAGAGAGAGAGAGAGAGAGAGAGAGAGAGAGAGAGAGAGAGGGCGCATATATTTGCAAATGCTTGACACATCAGTGTTGACAAAACGAGTCATGTGACGACCATGAAGATGGCGCAGCTTATGGTATATTGCAGCTTTCTCAGTATTTTCTTGCACCAGCTCGACAGTTCGGACCGCGGAACGATACCGCGACCTTTTACCTACTAATTACCCGACCGATCCGGCCCGTTCACGCTGGCTGAGCAGCCTATTGCGGATCAGCTGGACTTGAGCGCGTTTGGCTGAGGAGAAGAAAGGAGGGGGGGGAAAGGAAAAGAGAGGAAAAACAAAGAAATTAAATAAATAAGCTTCAAGGAAAAGAAATCTCTCCGTTCCACTTGAAATGCGGCGGCAATAACACCTTTTGTGCGTGTGTGTGTGTGTGTGGAGACCAGAAACCCGCTCACAGTGTGCGTGCGAGCGTGCGTGCGTCCCTGCGTGTGTGTGTGTGTGTGTGTGCGTTATATTAGGTGGACACGGAGACTGCATCAGACTGGAGAGACACACGCCGGGACATAATAGAGCGGAGATATTGAGGCTTTGATGGTCCTTCCTCCCCCTCTGCACACACACAAACGTCGGGATCTGGACTCCGGTCGAGACATGTAGTCCCATGTATGAGCAGCCAGGATCATTTGTAGCCTTCAGCTCTCATTTTTTTTAGCAGCATCATCTCACGATATCGACATAATGTGGCTTGCCGTACCGGAGGGAAAATAACCAATTATGTGGATACCTACAGAAGAGGAGAAAATCGGAGTTGGTGAGTCAAATGCGCCCTTTTATTGCTAATTTACGACGTTTGCTTTCTTGCTTTTTAATTGACTTTAATCAGCGCAGCGTTGTGGTGGCAGGTTTTTTTTGTTTTTTTTTGCACGAGAAACACCCAATTTTGTTCATCGACACCCCGCATAGGCTATCCAGCCCATTTTTTCCCTTGTTATGTCCATTACACCCAATGAAAAACACACACACACTTATAATGGCTGATATACAAGGCCAGTGACTGCATAGAGAGGGAAATTGCGTGGGATGATACAGCCTACAGCCCACCACCTTAAAGATGCTATCGCAGTTTATACACAACCGCATGGCGCTGCTTTAAATCTCTTAGTTTTGTGCTTTTGTTTTAAAAAAAATGCGTCAATGTAGCATTTTAGCCTTTTCTTCTTATGAGCATATCTGGAAGGGGGGGAGAGAGAGAGAGAGAAAACGCGATTCGTGTTGAAACCACGAGGGGGCATCGTGACTGCGTCCCTCCAACAGGTGTAGGCAGGAGTGAAGCTGGAGTCTACCTGTAGACTGAAAGCTGCTGCTGCAACCACAGACTGCACCGTACCACACTGTACATCCACCCCTGGCGTGTGTGCACTTTGACCCCCAGAAGGAGGTGTCCAATGCAAGATCAGCGTTTCTCCTTTTATGACATAAAAAAAGCACATTTCAGAGCGAGCTGTATGACCAGCATAGCGCCATACGGTCATTATAAAGTGAAGCTGAACCCCCACAGCCGCGGCAAAAGTGTCTATAGCGTATTATTACACTATAGGGGGGTTTCATTAGGGGAGTGAGTCATGTCCAGATGCTTGTTACTTGCAGGGCTACTCATGATGGCTCATGATACC